>JASANC010001498.1:0-34797 GCA_030248135.1 Theristus sp. LFF4_11 | reverse complement strand
CTGCATTTGTTAGAAATCCTAGCTTGTCTGTCTGGTATTGTCGTTTCGTACAAAGGAGACGCAGCAATGGTGAATGTGTGGGAAAGCCGCACAGCTGAAAAACTGAGCGCGTTTTTTACGCCCGAACGTATTCCGAATAAGAATTAAAATA
Organism: Theristus sp. LFF4_11; assembly: GCA_030248135.1. NCBI lineage: Eukaryota > Metazoa > Nematoda > Chromadorea > Monhysterida > Xyalidae > Theristus > Theristus sp. LFF4_11. The sequence continues at coordinate 34,646 of JASANC010001498.1, read as the reverse complement.
ATTTTATTTTGCGGAGATTTTGATCAATTTTCTTCCATCAATTTCTGCCAAAAATCTGACGTCAGATAACGTTTAGTTTTAACGATTTCAAATTGGCGCGCAGCAGTGAAGCATTTTTTCTATCTTTGCATGCAATTGCATGTTAATGGGAAAGATAATGCATGCAGAGCGAGCGTGTCTCTCACCTGCAGGCATGAGTGCGCTGCACTGGGCGTGCGACCGCGGTCACACGACGCTGGTGGCAATGCTGCTGCAGCATGCGATCGACGTCAACACCAAGGTTCGTGGCAGCCGCCGTGCAAACCTGCTGCTCGTCACAGCTTCGCTCTCAGCCACATGCGTCGCTTCGCCAATTGTCTTTCTGTTGTTCAGCACAGCGTCATACCAGTTTGGACCAGCGTTCTGAAGATTTTCGTTCAAACTACAACGCTGTGTCGCTCGTTCGTTCAGCACCAACTGCGTATGTGCCTCTGTACGCAGGACTCGTTCGGTCAGACAGCGTTGCACTACGCGGCCTCGTGCGACTACGAGGACATCGTGACGCTGCTGCTGGCCAACGGCGCTCGCAAGGACACGTGCGACTGCGACGGCCTCACACCGCTGCACATGGCCAGTGAGCCGCGTGTGCGGGCTGCCTTGAGCTGAGCAATAAGTGGGCGTGTGCATGTGTGCGCTCGGCAGTCAACGGTCGTTCGTTGGCTGCTGTTATTGGGCTAATCTCAGCTATTGGAGCTGGTGAATTGCGATATTTTGGTGTCGTTCCGACATGCTGTTTGTTTTTTTAATTAGTGATTGTTGTTAACTGATTTTTGTTTTATGAGAAACAGTTAGTCGCTCTCTCGATGGATTTTGTTGTGCCGACTGTTGCCAATGAATAAAATAAAAAGTTTGAAACCAAAAAATGTCACCAGCAGACTTGATCAACAATGTTTTTTAGGACAGAAGAGTGACGTGTGCTTTTCTCGCTTTAGAAGCTCATAGTTCCGTTCAGTAACCGACACTAAACTTCTCCTGACACGCTTAAGCCAAGTTTGAAATGATTAATGGATGTATTGATGATGCGTGTTGAGTTTACCAAACCATTTTCACAGAATAAAACCCCTCAATTAATCCGGCAAGCATATTGCCAACTTCGCGTCCAGTTTCTTGCAAGTGTTGCCTTTGCTGCAGTACGGCGCCACTGGTACATCATCTTTATCTAAGGTGCACTTCTGCATTGGTTTCACTGAAAAAGGGGGCGGGACAATGTTTGAGCTGTTTTTAATTGCACTCTCAATCAATTCAAGAATCGCAACCACTCACAGACACACTGAGTGAGGCGTTTTCCAACGGGCACACGGTGGCTTTGCGGTTGGCCAATTTCCTGTCCGATCGTGCATTTGCATTGACCATGGACGCATTTGGCTCCATATGGACAGGGCTCGTTGTTCAGGCAGCTGACCGACTGCTCGATGTCACCTGCAAATTTTTGTCGGTTAAAATTTTGCTCAAATTGAAATCAAGCTTGAGCTTGTTGGATTATGTTCGGTTTGGAAGAAGCATGGAAAATTTATTGTATTGTTGTATTGGATGGAACACATTGTTGAAGAAAGACTGAAGTTCATCTAGCCGTCCACTTACGTTTGCGTCTGCCAGTGCTATTCGTTGGTTGACAAGCCTCGGCAAGTGGAGGCCAATCAATGCTGATCAGCAACACTGCTACCAATGGGATCAAGGCGATTGTGGCCGCTTGAATGGACATTACTGTTGAGTTTATTTCGTTGTTACCAGACTAAACGTTTCTTTTGAAATGTGAATTGTCCAACTTCTGCTTCTGAAGCTGCCTTTATAGTGCGCGATTTTATCTTGCTTTTTTTACAGTTCGTATGTTTTCGCACTATTCATTCAGTAAATTGTTGTTCGCATTATTATTGGTAGAACTGATGGAGAACTAAATAGACTCACAATTGTTTCGTGCACTACCAAATGTCGACTTTCACAAATTCACACAATTTGTTGTTGGTACTCAGTTCAAGTACAGATAGAAAAGCTGCTTAAAAACGATATTTGAACAGTAAGCTTGAGTAAATTTTGCATGTTTTTACATGATTTCACAGTTTCGGGATGTTGAGATCGACGCCAATCTTTGCATGCAAGTATTCGTCAATCAAAAAGTTTGCGCTCAGATTGCTGACTGCTTCGATTTCTAATTTTGTTCCACTGGATTCGAGTGCCCAAAGCTAAAGAAAAGACAAATGAAGGAATGACATTTGAGAATGTAAAAAAATGGGACAAAAAGACACTGAACAGCGCTGGACTAGCTTTTGTTTGGCCGTCAGATAAACAGAGTTACATAACAGCTGATAAGAATATTTTTTCAATAAATTCTGAATATTTTGAGAAACTCCGACCTGTTGCATCAGTTGCACATCCGTGCTCACGTGCACGTTGTGGCGCAGTTTTTCGATCTTTCGCAACTCCCGGTGGTTCAATTGAAGGTGCTGGCTGCTGACCACTGCGAGACTGGGAAAACAGCACCGATAAAAGACAGTACAGAACACAAATAATATGTAGTAAAAGAAGCCGGTTGCAATTCTAATTGTAAAAACGACATATAACCACGATAACAGTAGATCACAAAGTGAAATGAAAAGAAACTTGCTGAAACACAACTCACTCGTCGACCTCCGAGCGCAGCAAGCCGACCAGTTTGCATTTTGGCACTTCCAAATGAGCAGTGTCTGGTGAAGGCCGCTGCAAGATGCTCAGCGTTCACTTTATCAATCGTTCTCAATTTTCGCATGCAAGACAAAATGTTTGTAAATAGAGGCGGTGAATTGAACAACAAATTCAGGTTACACACGTGGTGAATTCTTAATCGCCTGCACTCCGCCCGTCACAAACAACCCATGCTGTCACGACTCAACACTCACCTTTGGTCCGTATTTGTACATTGCATAGATCTCCATGCCTGAAGAAAATCGTTAAGAACAAACTGACAAACCAGTTAAGAGAATGCCTTCACCCAACAATCACCATGACTTACCATGCGGATCAGCATCGACTAAAACATAAACCGGTAAACTGAGATTTCGAACCAAGTGTTTCACAAGCACGCGGGCAGACAGGTCGGGGTAGCCTTTGCCCTGGAAGGACAAACATTTGGACGAACATGAGTGATCTCAAAATTTAAAATCAAAACTCATCCTAAATACAAATCAGGAAAAGCGAGAAAAACAAACCAACACCACAGTGACAAATGAAAGCAAACGAACAGTGATCAGAATGCCAGCTTTGGTCCATCGTTGTGCCCATCCGTCTTGCACCAGTTTCTGCATGATTGCGTCCTTTTCCACGATCAGCACAAATTTCACGTTTTCATCCTGAAAAAAGACAGAAAAATGTTTCTTTCGCTTCTTATGAATCTGTGTGGAAGACATCCAGCAGAAAAACTGTTGAGAGTTGGTTGGAGATAGACGCCGTGCAAATTTCTGAATCAAGTAGTCCAAGAAAAACCGAACCACAGAAAAGTTGCTCGCGTTGGCGACATGACTGGTGAGCGAGACTGGGGCACTGCTGCAATGCACCGTTGTTCCATCGCCGTCTGTGAACGTCAGCCGACCAAACACGATGCCTTTCGTTGTAGACAGCTGAACAAAAAACGTTTTGCACACAATTAGTAGTCGATTTGAAGCAGCAAAACTGGTGAACCAAAGCAACCACGAACAATGTGCAGATGCGTGCGCTTTTCTTGCAGCAACCTGGACACCGCTGAAAGTGTGCTGTCCATTCGGCTCTGTTTGCCGTAGAGCACCGCATTTTGATAGTAGAGGTCACTGGAAATAGAGGCACCATTTATCCGACTCGTCTCCAACCACGCCTCACTAACAGTTGTACAACACCTTGCACATCAGGGATTCGCTATTAACGGCAATCATTATGTACGTGCATGAATTCACAGTGTTGTTTAGCCCAACAGCTATGAGTACCGTTTTGTTTTGTACTGATTGTTGAGTATCAGTTCGTAAATGTCGTTCAACAGTCGCAACAGACGGGACACGCGCGTCGCCGTGCTTCTGCTCCATGGCACCTGACTGCCGTCTGCTAAGCTGCAATCAAGCCGAGCTTTTGTCAACAAAGTCGTTGTCTGAAGACGTGGATCCCAGAAGATTTTAGTTTGCGGTTTCGCCAGGTGGACGCAAACCGGTGGGTGCAAGGGACCCTACCAAAACCAGACGTTATATTGTCAGAACATTTCTGAAGCTCATGCTCATTCATACGTGAATGCTCCTCTTCTCTAAAAACGAATCAAGTGTTTCACCCAATCAGCAGGTTGTTGCGACTTCACTTTTAAACCAGCCCACTGTACACCAACACCAACGTCGGCAGCTGCAGCACTGGTTTTCGTTCGTCTGCGATGCTCTTCACGAACGTCAACACGAGATCCTCAATTTTGAGTGCCACCGCACGATCGTCAGGCCGCTGGCACAGTGGCGGACAAGCAGCGCATGGTGAGAGGGCGTGGTCGGGCACGGAGGCGTCCGTGTCACCGAGCGCAGACAAGCACCGGCTGACGTCAGCACTGGCGCTCTGCTGGACGCACTCGACTGCTGAGGCGGCAGTAAGAAACACTGTTGCAGCTCACTGGGCTTGTGACGGACGCAAAAATTGTACAACCTGGCTTAGTAGACGAGTTCAATGATTTATACACACAGTGTAACTCTACCACATCGACGAACTAGCTGATTGGTTGGTGATTAGTGCAGACATGCTTGCATCACGTGATCACCAACCAATCAGCTAGTTGGTTATGTTATAGAGTTGACACAGTGAATGACCGGACGAGCAAAACGAAGAGCACCGGAGCTTACCACGTTTCAGAGTCGCTGGATCAACCGTTTCGTCCAAATCGTCTGCTTCAGACATTTTTATAGTTTCAGATGATTCTGATTTTCTTCGGAGCCACTTTACTTTTTTCTCTGTCATTTATGAAGACAGTTTCACTTTAAAAAAACAGCTAAAAAACTTGACCATTAATCGATACACTCAAGATGGGAATCTGAATATGAGACCATGACTATGCAGCACTAAAACCAATAGAATGCAACTGTAATGTTTATTTTCCTCAAAAGGCACACTCTCAACAGTGAAGAATCTGTCTCTAAAAATGGCAGCAAAATAAACGACCAAACAAAATGAGAACTGAAACTCAAAACCCAGTATCAAGAATTCAAGTGACTTCAACTGACAGAAAACCACATAACTAAGAGCAACATCCGTTCAAAAGTTTTATCATTTATCACGCCAGCAATCACTGCTGCTGCCACTTCCATTTCCATTCAAATCACCGACGTCGCTGTCAGCAAATAGCCACTGGTGACGTCCTGCACCATCTCCGGGTGCGTTCGTCCGGGCAGCACCTGGTGGCGTCGGAAGAAATTCTCAGACAAGCGAATGTCCACGGCCAGTTCGTTGGCGCGCAAGTGCTCGTGCACTTCCACCAGCGGCTGCAACATTGCTCGCTCACTAAGCAAGCTAGCTGGTTGAAAACTGACATTTTGTGTTCTGTGTCTTCAAAATACCAAGCATTTCGAAATTGCCATGGTAAAAAAGCTGACATCATCAGCTGGCGCTTCGTTTTCTGTGAAATTCATGATCAGTTGCAACATGCTTAATCACAGCCAACCAGCAGGCAACGGCGTGTCTCCGCAGCTACAGTGACCTGCAACTGTGTGCAGTACAACACGATCTGTGAGGAAGGCTTCAGGAAGGCGGTCAACCGCTGCACGGTGTCCATCAACGGCAGCGATCGTGCGACGACGACCAGTGAGTCCATCTGTCCTTTGTTCAACTGTTCTTCCACGAATTTATGGCGAACCGCACGTTCACCGCGGCGTTTCCTGCGCTCCGCCCAGACTTCCTCCGGTGGCACCGGCAGTTTCGCGGTGTGCTGCCGCTCGTCTTCATCAACTGCATCCGCTGCCTCAACCACTCGAGCACAATACGAACGCGGTCGAGAGGAAGACGTCACGGTTGATGCTGTCGATTCTGATTCAGGCGACTGCGCGGTCGTGGCAGTCGGCACAATGTACGAGACGGGAAATGGGTAGAACGTGTTCAGTATCTGAAAAAGTTAAGACAGAGTGATCGTTGTCATCACAGCACTTGTACCAGCCAAGCTGCAAAATTCAAGGCTGCACACACAATAGACTGCATCGTTTAGCAGTCTGAAAGCAAATCACAGCAGAGGCCAGTCGATTCCCTCGGACTGGTGGCCTAACGCAAGCAGGCAAGCCACCATGAGCACATGGAAAACCATGAAACATCCGTGAACGAGGCACTGATTTCGCAAATGCTGCATTCACCTTCTGGGCAAAGTTCATCGCATGCACGCACGGGATGCCCTGTGCCTGCTCGTGCCGATGCAAGTGCACGCACATGCCGTGGCCGCCGAGTCGCTCGAGCACGCCCGCTGTGATCAGGCCCTGGCACTGCTCCACCACCAGCACGCGACTGCCGTAATGCACGTTCATTTTCGCCAGCATCTCCGCCAGTTGGTCGATGCGCAAATTCGCCACTCGTTCCGCCTCCTGTGAACAGTCGTTGAGTTTTTGGTAAGCCAATTTGCGGTGAGCTTGAATGCTTTGTTGTTGTTGTTGTTCTCTGCCGCTCACTACTGCGAAAAGGTGTTGCACCTCAGTGGCACGTGAGGACCACCTCACTCCAGAACAAAGCCTGTTGCAGTGCAACCTGATGTTGTTGGTTTATATTGTAACGCGTGGCGTGGTGGTGAGTGAATTTTCTTGTAACAAACCATAACTTTTGGTACTGTTGCTGTGATAATTGACTGGTACCGCACGACTTAAACTAAATTTTATGAACTAGGGTGCAACTGAACCTTGTGATAATAAGACTCAGCAATCAGTCGAATCGTGGGCTTCAGAATCAGCAGTCGGTCGCCATGTTTCTTGGTTTTTCGTCTCACGTATTTCTCTTGCGAATATTCGTTGCGGTCCGCGAATGAAGCATTCCCTAAATGAAAACATCAAAATCCAGCAGAAAGCTTGCTGTCCATTGCCAAACGACAAATGTATGGTGTGGTGTAAATGCACTAAAACCAGTCCATTTAAACCCAGCTTGCCCATTGGGATGGTGCCATGGTGGACAAATCAACGAGCAATTGTGAGTCAAGCGAAGACAAAAAATAATCAAAAAAACCCGCCACCGACCAGCCACCAATCTCGACACGATCTCATCGCCTGCCGTGCCACTGCGTTTCATGGCGAGCACATCCTCCTCCACCAATTGCTGTTTGCCCGCGTGCGCTTTGTGCTCATTTTCAGTTTCGTCGATGCGAGCGCGCTTCTCACCGTTTGGCTCACCACCATTCAAGTCTCGTTCTACACTTGCGATCACAGAAGTTGCATTACTGGCACTCGCTTCCGTCGCTTCCGATACTGGTTCACCTGCTGGTAAATCTTCCGGAGCAGCTGTCTCCAGGTCGAAGTCTGCGGTGACGATGCTCAACAGATCTTCGGAGGTCAGCAGATGAAGATGTCCGCCTGGTGGAAAGGAACACGAAAATTATGACACAACGACAAGGATTCTTGTTTGCTGTCTTGATCTCGCAGCGAGTAAAATGTCATCTGAATTTTTAGCATCCACGTAGAACTGGTGTAAACTGGATGATCGAAGCGTTCGATGATTCTGAGCTTGGGCAAAAGCGGTCGGTTGATCAACTGTATCGGTGTCACATCAATCAGAAAAACACTTTGAACGAAAGCATAACTGACAAAGTCTACGCTTAGAAATGTCAATCACCTTGTTTCACGTCGAACACACTTCCATATCGCTTGCCAAACGCGTTATCGGGCACGAACTTTAGTTTCTCAATCAGTGCCGTCTTTTTTCGCACCAATTTCACGAGCCGTGGGTAGCTGCCGCCCAATTTTTGAATCACAGCGTGCGAATTTTGAAGAATTGTGTTGTCAGCAGACTGATCACAAGATGACGTCATGCCGTCACGACTGATACTCAATCTGAAAAGTGCTAGTTGACCGTCTTCATTTCGTCACAAAATACTTCCATGTCATAAATCGAACTTATTTCCAGTTTAACTTTGTTCACTTTTATGAAAGAAAACAAAAAGCCGGAATTGCATACGGTAACTTGACAAGTTGCGTTGCAGGCACCATACAGAGAAGGTCACTTTTTAAAGCGTGCACTTCTTGTGTTGTTTGCAGGCAAAAAAACGAAAAACACGTTTTTTGACTTTACATGTCTGCTCTTGATGAATTATACGCTTGTAACCTCAGGTCAGATTCAGACACAATCTTTATTGCAAAATTGCAACAGATATTGCGATTTGTAATGTTTTTGAAATCAGTAACCGAAAACTTTTTTCCAAATTAGCCTCAGAACTCAGATCGTACATTGTATCTGTGGATGAATAATCGCAACAATACATCCATCCATAAGCACTTTGCACATCCGAATCCAACTCAATCCTTCAAAGGTGTATTTTGCACATTAATATTTGCATGTGGAGTGCACCTGACTACCGATACTTTGGGAACTCGCTTATGGAATTGAGAAGTTGCATATATCAGCACGCAACACACAAATTCCACAAACACTAAGACACTGTCGTGGTTGTTTGTGTTTTAAAGACTGCAGTTTCAGCGCACTTGCACAAATCAAGTGATTTTTTAATTTTTTCTTACCTTGCCTGGTCAGTTAATTCAATACTGACAAACTGATAGCGAATTTTCTGCAACTAGTTTCGGTCAACTTCTAAACCTCATCTGCTAATACTGCTTAACTATACTGTCATTCAGGTCTTGTGTTTTCATTCAGTTCAGTGCTATTTGTTAAGCGGCGGTGTAAAACTCTAAAATGATTTTCGGTAGAAATGTGTAATTCATTAACACCCGCACTTGAAAAACTAGTGTGTTAAAACGGTGTACCATGTGAAAAACAATTCATTTCAAGTTTTTTTGAAACTTCACACTGAATCAAAAAGACATTCAAACACTCAACAACCGGGCAATAAAATTTATGCTTTTTATAATGCACACCGGTGGGTTGTGAATTATAAAAACTCGCCAATTGCGAGTTTTCTTTTTGCTGACTTAATTTTGTTAACGTTTTGTTACCTGCTGTATTTTTTCTTATTGCTGGTTTTGTGAATGAAACCAATTGGTATCTGTGAAAAAGTGCATTCCAATTTCGAGACCATCTTTGTTTCAACACTTGCGTATTTTAGGTAAACCAAAGCAGCATGTACTCCGGCGGCAGCGTGTCAATCCGACTACTGCAGTGCATTTTAATCGTGAGCCTCAGCGCAATCCCCACAACGAAGTGCGAAACCGCAGGGCTAAGTCGACACGACCACTGGTGGACATCGTCGGAGGAGTTCAGCGGCTCAGATGAGCACTCTGCTACGATTGGCCAGCTCGATTCGTGGCACCCATCCGACCATCCTGGCAGCTTTCCATTCTTGAGCGGTCTGCAAACGAGGAATCTCGTGAAACGGCAGGCACGCCGCCGACCACCCAGCTCCAGTGGCGGCATCACGTCGCTGCAGAACTCGCACACGCCGGCGAGTCGCATCCGCTGCGAGCACCGGTGCAGTGTGCACTTCATGTTGCCGTGCTCGTTCCCGGCCTTGCACGCGTGTCACCAGCGGCACTGCGAGGACACGTGTCGCCTGATCGGCAAGGCCGTCAACAGCTGCTTCTGTCGCACGATCGTCAGTCCGCCCTCGGACGAGCACTCCGAGCAGCGACAAACGACCAGCTCGAGGCGGACCAACAAACGAACGAAGGCACCACAGAGCGTCACGTTTCGATCGTGCTTCTGTCAACCGCAGCAAGATGAAATCGAGGAAGCAAGGCAGACCATTGCACTCGCGCAAGGATGACGCAACGTCAATGATAGCCAGACTGACACAGTGAGCGACTATTCGGTGTTGAAAGTAAGTGTATTGTAAACTGGTTCGCGAAATGAAAAACATGGTGTGAAAGAAAGGGACGGTGTTGACTGTTGATACGTTGTCATCAAGATTGCAACTTGTATTCTGTTTACCCGACCACTGCGACCGTACCTTAGGGGGAAACGCACTTTCGAAGTAATAATAGACCCAAGAAAGAACCGACCAATCATTTTTTAGTGCTGTTGCATTTGCAATCTAAGGTAGCTAGAAATAACGACAAAATAACTGCGTCAACCACAAGAAAAAAGACTATTCTGCATACCGTTGCAAATTGTCGTTGGCGTTTGCTTTAGCTGCATTCGTTCTTGTCGATAAGCCTGTTGTTTTGTGGTTTCTAAATCGACGACAACTCAACACCGTACAGTGGTGATCCGAACTGACATCGCCGAAAAACAAATTTGTTAATCGACGACAACTCAACACCGTACAGTGGTGATCCGAACTGACATCGCCGAAAAACAAATTTGTTTTTTTTTTCAAGAACAATGCAAACTTCATAAAATAACAAGTATTTTAATAGTAATAGTAGTCGTGTCGTAATACGACATTGAAATTGTAAAACCAATTGAAGCAAGTTTGTTCTCATCTCAACTTTTATTGAACAGTTCAAAATAAACGCAGTGGAGTAAACCGAGAAAAACAACGAGTCAATCAATAAAGCAAAAAAAACGAGCAATATCAACACAAAATGAAAACATTCACGAACATAGAAAAAACCACCGGCGTTCTTTCACATCGTGAAAATCACAAAAGTGATGATTCAGTTTTCAAAAAGTGACAGGCGGGGATTTGACGACGACTCCGGTGGCGTCCAGCGCGTTGTAGACGAACGTGTTGTGCAGCGGGCGGTCTTTCTGTGAGAGCGCCTGAGAACGGTGAAGCTCGAATCAAACTGCGGCACGTCTAACAAACCTTCGAAATACCGAGACATTGGATTTTGTCACAAAAAGTGAAACTCAATTAGCAACTACTGTTGACCTTGATCATTTCCTGCGCCATGATGCCACCGACAACGGCGGAAACCGGATGAAAGTCACCGTAGCAATAGCTGAAAAAAAAACAGCTTTGTTTTCACGAAGGCTGTCTGACAAGCAATTTTTGAATTCAAAAAAATCTAGAAGTGCAACTTGCAACAGAACACAAGAGATTGGCGCACTCCTCAAAATCGTCCGGCGCACACTTGACATCCTCCTTGCCCAGCCTGTATTTCTTCAGCACGTCCAACCAACAGTCGCGCAGCACCGATTTGTTTGCCGATAACTCTGCTTTCGCGATGTTCAACTTGCTCAGTGCTGCTTGGATTGCTAAAAACAGAAAACTCTGTCATTACAGTTGTTTAACGCCTGTTTGAACAATCGAGCAGCCATTCAGCCAATCAGCGTCTTTCACTTGAATTGCTTCATACTTTGTATCACATAAAAGGCGACAGGCGTTTTGCGGCGCATCACATCCGTGACGCCCTTCACTGGCCACGGCTCCAGCAACGACTCAGCGTACGACGTGCACTTCATCGTCTGCAATGAAAAGCAAATAAAAAATAAGCATTAAAAGAGTTTTTATCCACATAAGATTCGGAGTTTCAACAACATATTTGTGGAACTCCCAGAGAGTAAGCGCTCAAGCTATGAAGCTATGACCAATTCCTCAATCCAACCAATGAGTGAACGACTGTTGGTCTACCTGCTTCACCATCTCGGTTGTCTCATCAGTCGGTTTCGATTCAGCCATTCTCCTACGTTTCTCAGTCGGTTCATAATCGAGAGTTTTGTCCGGATTGTTTGCGTCTTGCACGAACGAGACGACGTCAGCAGTGTCGTTGTCAACTTCCTCAACCAGCTGAATGTCTTTGTCTTTGGCGTTCGTGTGCGAGCTTGCCGTGATCTTGCGCTCTCTGCAAAACGGCTTCCTTGGGTGTTATGATTGTAATACGGTGACCAAGAAAATGTTTGCATTGTTTCCGATTCTCCACTGTTTTTCTTTTGATGAGCTTTAAAAGTCCAAATTTTAAAACTAGGTTAAGAGAGTAGAAACCTGGTCGGAGAAACATCTCATTTTATTCTGACTGAACTGTAGTCATGCGCGTGTTTCAGGCTTTACAAGTTGCCTATCACAAAACAACGCACAAAAACGCTCACTCACTCCACAAACTCAAATCTGTCACCAAAATCGCTGAACGAATAGCCGAACCATCCGAACACGTCGCCGCAGCAAAAGGCGATTTTCAGCTTTCGACAGATTTCGGAGATTTTTAGATTCGTCTCTGCTGACTGACCGATGACACAAACCAGATCGAGGTCGGTGCTCTCTCGAAAGAATGTTTCGTCCAATTCATGAATGCTCGATTTTGCGGTCAGTTGAACGTTCGGATTCAGTGTCTGACACCGCGGCACGCACGCCTCAGCACGCTGCACGGAAACAAAAAAGCACCGCAGTTTGCTTATAAGTGAAAAGGTAGCTTTTTGGCATTAACACATGACACCTTGCTGGCCGAAGACAAAAGAACCAAACAAAAAAGGTCACGCACGTTGTTACTCGTGGATTCATCCGACAGCAGAAAGTTTGACGAACGATCACTGTGACTGACCTAAAAATGCCACATCGTTACTTCTAGTGTTCAGCAATCAAAAATGTGTAAAGGCTCGTTGATAACTGCAAGCACGGCACGTCACGTCTCGTTTTTGGTGCAAAAAACTAGCAATACGGTGCGGCCCGGCACGTCACGTCTTCGTTCATACCTCACATATGCAGACGTACGTCATGTATGAACGAACGCAAATCCTAAAATTATACGACACGTCACTTTTGGATTTGCGTTCGTTTGCAGCTGACGTACGCCTGCATACGTCAGGTATAAATGGGCCTGAAATTAGCCAGGGCTTGAATTTCGGTGCACCTATAGGTTGACAAATGCATGAATCATCAAGCATGGCATGAATGTGCAGATGCTCCACCAGTCAGCCGACTTACATTCAATCAAGCAACCCACCGTTTCGGAATCGACCACCGTCAAACTTTTCAGTCCAGCCAACATGAGATTCTTGGCCACTTCGGCACCCAAGGCGGTCATGCCAACCAGGAGAACACTCGCGTTGCGAAGCCTGCAATAAAAAAGAAATCACACAAAAGGAGACTGGAACCGGAGTGACACGGTTTGCAACTTTGATTCGCGAGATTATCATTGAATAGAAAATACCGCAACAACAATGGATCTCAAACGAAAACCTGGTTTGTGCTTCGAGACCCCAGAGTCTGATCTGACGGTCGTACAACGCAGCCTCGGCCTCTGTGATGTTGCTGCCATCTGAGTCGGCTGAAGCTGATGCCACCATCACCATTGTTGCTGACACTTGCGGGCGTTGCTGGAGTTAAAATAGACCGACGCAGAATTCGTCACCTCTGAAATACTCCCAGTTCCGTCTTGGTGCGGTGCTTGTTTTTGTTAATTTGTTTAACAGAATTCAAAACTTGCGAGCAACAAATTCTCACAAAGTGAACACTTTTTTGAAATAACAATTTTACAAATCGGGCTTCTTAACCCACAAGCTCTCGGTACAGACCAAATTGCTGCCAAGACTCAAAATCAGTTTTTATACAGTCTGATATCACAGAACATAATTGGCAAAAAACAAACAAAAAATAACAATAAAACACACACAGTGTGTCGTGTATTGAACAAGAAACAAAATAAATAACGTTTGAAAGAGCTCAAAACGTTAGGATTCTGTTATCACGCTAAAATGAAACATTATCGGTAAGTGGATGATAGAATCAAATGGGAAATTGGAGCACAAACAAAAGATAGAACGAACGATCTCTATCAAGAGGGAAAATTCAAATCACCATTTTCAGTTGTAGCAGCTTCATTGTTGTAGCCTCGATTTTCAGATGGTCTTCGATCTATACAAACAAGCAACAAGGTTTCCATTAGCGATTGTTAGTTTTAACCAAAACACAGAATTACCACCAAAACCTGGAATCCGATCGAGGCCACCGTGGCACTCACCAATGGTTAACGCATCCTCGGGTGCCGTCTGCTGCGACGCAGAGGCTGAATCGAGCCACGGCGCATCGACGCACAACACGGACGCGCGCGGCAGGAACGCTTGCACAAACTGAATTGCAATTGAATCCGTAATCGTGGTGAAAAACCGATGATCGACATAATGGTCGCGATATGCTTAGTTCGTTAAAAGGCACTTTTGCAAAACTTCAGTGCACAGCAAAACTGCAAAAACAGCTGCAAGAAGTTTGCTAGACCTCTATTTCCCTCCCTGACATACCCAATGATCCTGCGGTATCGGTACGCCCATTTCGATTAAAGCGTAGCAACTCTGAAATAACAGTAAACAAACCAAACGCTCTAATTGGCAAAGGTTGCGTTCAACAAGAATGAGAAACACCAACCAAATAAGCAATGAACAGAGCGTAAAGTGCTCCGCCGACAGCGACCAACGTCCACGTGTACCATTCCGATGGCAGCTCGTCGTTGATGAACGTATAGAGAAAGAACAGGTTGATGACGATGGCTGCGTACGCCGCAACACCAAGGAACACTTGGAAGAAGCTGCAAAAGCAAGCACATTGAGGTTGTGATTTTTCAGATTTTAGGACAAACAATGTGCCGAACTGCAGTTGGTCTAAAATTTTGTATTGCTTTGTGCACTTCAGTGCTAAATAAAACTGAACTGAAGCACACAAGAAAGTTTATATAGTTCAAAAATCAAAATTCAAATCATCGAAAACTGAAATTTCGCCCATCCAGCAAGTACGTAAAGCAAATCAACATGTCGGAATCAAATCAGCTCAAATGAAAAAAACGTATCTGCAAGTTACCGTCCAGTTCGATAAGACTGCATGATGCGAGGAGACGATGCGAAAGTCAGCACGGGCACGAGCGCAAACGGCAGCTGCAGCATTTGCATCGCATTCAGAACGTCGTTCATCCCTGGAAATGAACCGGTAAAAACGCGAATTCGCACGGATAAGAACGAAAAGAACGTGTGAACTGAGTGGCTGACCTGTCAACGACTGCACACTTTTGTACGCGGCCACAGCCAAGGTCGGTGCGATCGCCACAGCACGCGTCACCAGCACACGCTGCCAACGCTTCCATTTCAGTTGCAGAAACCCCTGAACCACAATGCGCATCATGCCAACCAATCACACAGAATGCCACCAATCAGCAAGACCGACAACTTGTCTGCTGTTCACTAACTCCCCACCCCTTTTGTCATCTCACGCTGCGTCGTGCCGCAAACAACTACAGCCAATCAGCAAGCAGTTGTAAAAGATTCGAATAAATGCACGGTTCGTGTGCATTTGTTGAATACAAAACTCAGTGGTCACCATGACCAGTAATCCATGCACCTACTACATTCCAATTAGCTACTTGTGTTATGTCACTGCGAACTGCTGTGGACTGTGCTAACGTGCAGACCTCCATGACAAACTGTCCAGCATAAGTGCCAGTCATTGTGCTGCTTTGTCCGGCGGCCAGTATTCCGAGTGCCCAAATGTAGATCATCGCCTCGCCGTATTGACAGCCGAGAAAGACGCCGCCACGGAAGATGTCAGTGAGCACCGTTTGGTTGTTGTCTGGGAACACGGACGACTCGCTGCTGTTGGAGGCAACGCACACGGCGTGCTGAAGCAACGGGCACAATGATGGTGGACACGCTTTGAACATGCCAACACTGGACACCTCGGCAACACACCACAGGATCACTTGCAACGGTCGATGTTGTGCAAATGGACAAACGCACGAACCACTTGAGCGTTCGTCTTATCGAACAGTCCATGTGCAAAGACGGCCACGACGAAAACGTTGATCACAAAGCTGACGGAGAGCGCAATGGCGCATTCGATGAAGTAATAGAAGTTGGCCTCGCGCACGTGCCGCTCGGACGAACGGTCGATGTCACGCGTCTGCATTGGCACTGCAACCTTGGAATACGCCTGGCTGGCTTGCGCTTGCATTCACTCAATCAGCTTGAAGCACAGTGATGTGACACCAAAAAATCCTTTGGCATCACCATTCAGTCATGAAACAATAATGCAAACCTCACTTTGACTAGAGCGGAGTGCAGATACAGGTTGTGTGGCATGATCACGGCGCCAAGTATACCTGACAAAAAACGTTGAATACAATTTGTTATTGCGATGCGACTGATTTTTTTTCAGTTTACAGTTTTACAGTTTTCAAGTTGCTCTGCCAATCATCACAGATCATAGCGTACCAACAGCTTGCAGCAACTGCGGTGCTCCACAGCCGTCACACCACGGCAAAAACATTCCTTTCGCCATTTGACCGGCATTGGGGCCAACAATGGCGAACTGCAAATGGCAAACAACAGCGCTGGTAATTCATTGAATGTTGCCAAACAAAGATAACACCAACGAAACAAACCTCAAAGCCGAATGTTATTGCCATGACAGAGATCAGAAAGCCAAAGAAAAACTCCAGCCGCCGGAATCCGTACTTGTCGAGAAACAAGAATGTGAATGTGTCCACAATTGTGATCAGCACACCGGCCCACAGTGGAATACTGCAATCACGTAAAATTGGGAATGAATGCTGCACAAAAATGATATTATTAAATCAACCAATTTGTATGGTGGTTCTCTGCATTTCGGCCTGGCCAACATCATATGCAGAAGAGGGGTGGCGGTTGCCTCATCAGTGATGTGCCCCTCTCGAACCAAAACCTTTGCTCACTCATTCATTCGGAGATTCGGTAGAAACAAATGTCAGGTTGAAGAGTGATAAGGTATTGGTTTGTGTGACCTATAGGATAAACGGGAGCCGCGCTACGCGGAGCGACGAACTAAGTCAAGTAAGTCAGCTGGAGAAGATCAAAACATATGCACACAGTCAACTGGATTTACCACCCTCTGATAAAACCTCACAAACACTTCTGCTTACTGTCCACGAGAGAGCAGATAGAACGCAATGGCAGTGCCGATCACTTCCTGCATGTCCGAGCCAATGATCGCAATTTCAATCATGATCCAAACAGCGAGTCGAACCGGCCGTGGATAGTAGTCGTAAGCAATCTGACAGAAACACGCTCGTTTGCGAGATCACTTCTATGTCTGTGTGGTTTCTGTATCCCCAACCTCAGCCATGTGCCTTCCCGAGACCACGCCAATTCGAGCGGCTAAACGTTGCAACAAGAGGCCAAGAATATGACCGCACAGCAGCACCCACAAAAGCTGCAAATAAACGTGAAACATAAACGGTTGGCTTTTATCCATTTGAGTGTGTGCAGAACATGGAAAAGGATATCGTAAACATTTGAGGGTGTGATTGGCACGCCCAGAGATAGGCCGTCAAAATGCCAGAACAGCCAATCGGCGCATAGACTTGAAAACACATTTTATGATGACACACCTTGTAGCCAGCGACTGTCCCTGAACGAAGGTCTGACTCAATGTTGCCCGGGTCGAGGTACGCAATGGACATCAAAAAGCCGGGCCCAGTGAACGCCCAAAGTTTTCGAAAACTGAAGTTCACCTGAAAAAGAAACAAGAAAAATGAAAATCAAACAAACAAAAATCGACTGCATTTTTAGACAGAAGGTGGGCATGCTAAACCAGGGAACATTATGAACTGTGATGGCAATGAGCATGCACGATTGACGGTGGGGTGAAAATGCGTGATACAACCATAAAAATCTCAATTGTAGAGTCAGAAAATTAAAAAAGGGATACAATCAATAGCGAAGCGAAGGCTGACCTCGTCGTTCAAGGGTATTGCCACTTGGTGTTCGATGTCCCCATCGGATGGCACTTTCGTGATGACCTCCTTGTGTTCCATTTCAGCGGCCTTTTGCTGCTGCGAGCTGCTTGGCTCGTCCATCATCGAGTTGTACGCAACGTTCGAAGGAGACCCGGAGATTGCTGAAACGGATCACTTCGAATTCCGATCCGACCTTATGAAGCTGTTAAGTTCAAATTTGTGCAAATCTGTGCACAAAAGCGGAACGACTGAATACTGGTGTCTGGAAGATTCTGGTACATTTTTTAGTGCGGAAGTTGTTTGTGAACAGTGAGACACAATACCAGTGCCAGTGGGTGGCCCACAAAAAACAACTGCCCACACCACAGTTTGTCTCTTGACGTTATTGTCAAAAAAGATAAACAATTTTATTACCTAATTGCTGGCACAAAGCAAATAGAAACTATAAGTTATTTGAAAGTTTAGTTTCCAATTGATAAGGGTCGCTGATTGCGTTTGAAAAAACGTCATTTTCAGTGGCAACGGCAAGAGAACGGCATGATCAGCACCAAAAAAATCTCTCGTTTTGCTACAGCACTTGTCCCGTAAATGATTATAGTAATGATAATGCCTTGTGATCGACAAATAAATGCCAACTATGTGCACAAAGATAGCATCAAAAATGACGAAACCAAGAACACCTGTCAAAAGCAACGTTGCAACTCACGATCACTGGCGTCAGCACGGTCGCCATGCCGCCCCCGTCTGCCGGTTGTGTCCATTGCGCCGTATCGACTTCCTGGCAAATCGCTTGTCATCTCCATACAAACCTCACAACGATAATAGTAAATATAGCTGAGGGACTTTTTCAGATCGTTCAGCGATCACAATGCGCTTCCGACAAATTCCGATACATTTTTTTTCATTTTCATAAGTTTCTATAGTAAGCGTTAAGTTTCTTGTACAAGTTGTTTTCTGAAAAACAAACAATCAATCTGTAAACAACTCAGTAGCAACAATGATCCAAACACAAAAAAGATAAGTTATAAAAACAATTACTGCGTTTCTACGGTTAATAAATCGATGAAATGTGATGCACCGAAATGTGTTTTATCACAACAATACCGATTCCTTTAGAAAATATGTTCAATACAACGTCAAAATAAAGTAGTTGTGTGGCGTAGGGACATCGGGTGGGTGCAGGACCGATATGAATAACATGAAGCTATCGGTATGCAGCACAAAATTGCACATAGATTTTTTTACAAACAAAAACACGTTCAAATTGTGGAAGTAGGACAACAATTCGACAAATCGTGCCTGTGCAGCCAATCAAATGACAAAAACCGCAAACAAATGACAATTTTAAAATTTATCTTACTTTAGAAATGAAATTGCAATCGAACCACAAGGAAGTATGTTCATCACGTTCATGACCATGAAAACGGGTTTTTCAAAAGGGGGCGTAGCCACATTGCGAAGCACAGCCGCCTTTTTAGATTTTACAGTGCTCTGCAACACAGAAACGCACCCAGCTTTACAAACATAAAACGTCATTTCGTTTTCACTACCCGATTGTATCTACACACACTGATGTTATTCAATAATCAGAACCATAAAACATGTGGTTAGGATGTTTCTAAAATATGAAAACAACAGAATTAATTATGGTATTGAAATTTAAGTGGAAAAACTATGAGGCATGAACGACGACAAAGGAAGAGCTAAAAATTGAGTTGAGAACAGAAAACTCAAAAAAATTACCGCAGGCAGCAGAATTTACCCGGTAAACCATACATGTATAATGACACAAATGTGAAAACTATTATGCTGATTTGCAAACATACGAATCACACACAGCACAACCGAAATTATTTGAAACTTTTGTGGACTATCACAAAACAAAACTGCTGCACCAAGCTTATTGCTCTGATGAATTATCACATTGAAACTGAGAGAGCTTTGTTGTAAAATGATATAAACTGAGTAAGAAGCTTATAAATTTTGCTTTCGAATTTATCTGAGATATTTATTTACAGGTAATTTAGAAACATAATCAAAAAATTGTTTTTTTTATTACAACACTGCACCGTTGCACTGCTCTTGAATATCGCGTACAATTAGATCGGCCAGCTGATTGGCAATCAATTCTTCTTCCTGGAGCAACACTTTGTTCTGTTTCCAGCATGTCTGCCTATCCTCATGTGATGATAATTTGCTAAATTAAGTGCAAAAAAGCAAAGCTGTTCACCTGATCGTTTTTACCAATGATGCTTCTGACTCGTTTTCCTGCAAAAGAAAGGAACATTTTGCTCCTGAACAGTGGAAAATCAACAAAATAAAGGCTCATCGGTCTACTCCAGTTTTAATCAGTCACTCAACACATAAAGTTTCAAACTTTTCGCATTGAACTAAACCAGCTCCTAAAATGGTGCTTATTTTCAGCACCGAAAACCAGTGGCCCAGAGCGTCGTACCAATCTCCAATTTCGAGGCACCCTTGTCGGCGTCCGCTGGCTCGTAGTGACGTACGTAGCGGCCAAGGCGATCAACATGCGCAAGTGAAAAGCTGCAAGCGTAACGTACAGCCGTCGGTGAACTGTTTTGTCGCAAATGGCCCATTTAAACGTACATGTTCTTCGGGCTGTTGATATCAATCAACCTTTTTCTGCAATCATAGCAGAATAACGCAAGCCAACAAAGAAACCACCGAAATCACACTCACCCAGAGCGGCAGTCATTGCTGGCATGGTTGATCGTGGTGCGTTCCCACAAAGGCACCGCCTCAGCCACGTCCACCGCGGACGCCGTGTCCCCCTGGGCGTGGCGTTGTCTGCGTGGACTGGCGCTGGCTGCGTTGTGCGTCTGCTGTGCGAGCAGCGTGTTGCGCAGGCGTCCGTAGTCGAGTGCAGTGCTGCTCGCGGTGGTGCCGCTCGACGACACGTCGCTCGTGCTGCCTGTGCCAGCAACACCACACATCCAGTGAGCACAGCCGCCACTCACCAAAATGCAACCACTGCCCACCTCTAGCGCGTTTCGGCCGATGCAACGAAGGCAGCTCGATCGTGGTGTCGACGGTGTGCCGCAGCTCACTGACGTACTGCTCGTACAGGCGACACGACACGAAGCGAGCCAGGTAAATCTAGCCATGCAATACAAGCATACTTTATACAGTTTCTGATCAACCACTTCAATTCCACCCCATCTAATTCCATTGGCGGCCGTATCAGCCACCACCAGTGACATCTTTGCGTAGCAACTGTTTGGCAGCGCCGTCGCAGCACCGCTGACCTGCTGCAGTGTGTTATAGACAATGCGTTGTGCGAGTGCGAAACAGTCTGCCAACGGGCCGCCCTCCCTGCAGATGTTGTTCTCCACGGCCAACCGCGTTTGCTCGTCAAAGCCGATCGGTGTGGTCGCTTGCATCGAGATGAACCTGCACAAACAAACGCCACACAACGCTTTCCGCACGGAACTTTTCGTCCACAAAATGTGCATTTGTTTTATAGAAACAAATCTTCGACTGAAAATCGTTTTGGTCAATTGCTCAAAACTTGGTAGACACACAGGTGGGAGATTGCTAAAGCACGCACTAGAGCGAGAACAACCCCCGCATGCTCAATACAGCACACAGCAATGACTCACTTGTCATATAGCACCATGGCATCGTCTTGAGCGAGTTGAGCGGTGTATGCCATTTCCGCTGTCGAACCATCATCACACTTGTTATTATTCAGCGACGTTTCGCCAACTGACGATGCATTTTGCTGTCGTCTCATATTCTCGGAATACGATTCGGCGGCCAACCAAAATTCGATCAGTTCCTTACGCGACAGTTGATCCAGAAACTGTATGTTTTCAAAGTAAATGTACTGTGCTCGAGGAACACAGGAACATTGATTGCATTTGAATGCGTGCGCGTGCTAATTGCTCGTAGTAGCAGCAACGGCGTGTCAACCAGCGTGCCATACCTTTTTAGATTTGAACGCGTGTTTTTTACTTCGCTCAACTGAAGCTGCTCAAGCCGGTTTGCATGCTTATTTTGCTATAATCGCGCTGCGCTACTGACACCTTTTTGCTCGATCGCACAATAAAGCAATACCTCCGTGAATCTGGCCAGCAGATTTTGATTGTCCAAAACATCAAGCATCGTTAGCGAGCCGTTGTCCAGCACTTCCAGTTGCAGCTTGCAATAGTAGACACTCTGAAGGAACTCAGCGAAATATCTGCAAAACAAACACAAACACTGAATGCTCACAAAAGGCACAATGTTCAGTTGAGTGAAATAGAGCCATCGAGTCAAAGTGACCTCTGCTGAAGCACGTTGTACACAAACTGCTGTGCCGGCTCGAAACAGTCAGCCTGCAACGCACCGTTTTCTGGGCAGATTCGCTCTGCAAACAAAAGCAAACAATAGTGCCATGTTTAAACCCCAATTTTGCAAACATACAAACCAACAACGTTTGCAAAATTGCTAACAAAAAGAAACATTGAAGCTAAAACATGCAAGCTAAAACGCACCAATGACTGAATCTCTGATCGCTTGCGTTGTTTCAATGTTATGCACGGCGTCTTTGGCCAAATACTTTGCGTAGATATTTCCAGCATCTTGTTCGATCACTGCAAACCACAACCAACGTGGTGCACTTTCGTGACAAATAAATTGTACGACGAAAATAAAAAAAACTAAACTTGGCGTGACTGGCTGCATCCAAAGCATCTGATTCAAACGCAGCCAATCAGCGTCAACATCAGATTGACAGCAACTTACTTCTCATTACAGTTGAGCCTTTCTCGTTGTTTTTGTTCGACCTCAATAAGGACGGCACGTCATGCTGTGAATTTTGATCATCGTTTGCTCTCTGACGCAATGCGTTCATTGTTGCTTGCGTTGAAATGCGGAAGCTCTCAGAATGCAGCCAAAACTTGACGAGATGTGAAAGACCTACGTCAGATACGTAATTGTTCAGATGTTCTCCAGCTTTTTTGCTATTTTCACCAAAAACGATGTCGTTATACAGTTGGAATGTAGAAACAATCGAACAACTCATTCGCACGTTACAAATGCAACGACACACAAAAAAAATTTGCTTTAACCTTGCGAATCAAGAAAATGCACAAAATACGACAGCGCAATTGGATCGTTGAGCACTTGATCAAGGTTTCTAGCCATGTGTGCTCGCCCGCGAGCAATCCGGTTTCGTGAATCGTGTTGTTTTTCTGAAGATTTTAAAAGTTTCTTTCATTTAACAGCAGTAAAATAAGAAACTCAGTGGTGGAGAGCGAAAACCGTCTCCATTAACCATAGTTGTTCCAGAGCTGGGGGTTGGGGAGGGGGGGGGGGGTGATGTGACACAGATAGCTGGAGCAAATTTTTTAGATAGCTGCAAAATTTTTGGGGAGGCATGTGACTTTGGGAGGGGCCGGGGCCCGGGGGTCGAAATTTTGAAAATAGATACATAGCTATGATCTTTTATGTTGGTGCCCAGACTCAATGCGCGCATAGATAGGAAAACAGTTTCATGCATGATGCGGGAATTCAAAATTGGTAAAGTGATCCTGGTCTACTAAATAGGGCCGAGTCACTTAGGCGATTTTGAATATCCACATGAAAGTTGAAACTAATTTCATTTCACGTCTGCAAACCCGTTGATTAGTGTAGTGCAAAAGTGATAAAAGCTAAAACGCTGAAAAGCAATCAAAACAGCTAAATATTGCTTAAAATACGCCACAATAAAATATAAACACGTATTTACCTAAAATTAGCAAAATTTATTAGAATTTCGTGCAAAAATTGTCCATTTTGGTTAAAATCGGTTCATTTTAATGGTATCTTCAAAGACTAAAATTTTCAGATAGATAGTAGGCTCAGAATTTTTTTAGATAGATAATAATAGCTAAAACCTCTCAGATAGATATTCAAAACCTTTAAAAAGTTAGGAGGAGCGGCCCCCAACCCCTAGCACAACTGTGCCCCCAAAACCAACCACTCAAATCGCCTTCAGTTGCTGTGTAATCGGAGCTTGACGAAGGGTGATTGAATTCTGGCTTTGAACTCCTGGGTTCACCTGTGAAAAAACAAGACTGAAATTAATAAATGACTTGGCACCAAAGCATAGTTGTTCCAGAACTGTGACTTTTTTGGGGGGCATGTGACTTTGGGGGTGGGGAGGTTGTGGGCGGTCAGAATTTTGAAATTAGGTAAACACCGAAGAGCTAAATTACCGTATGAACTCTATTATACCTAAAATTAGCAAAATTTTCAAGAAGTTCGAGCAAAAACGGTCAACAACAAACTTCCTCCCTAAAACAACTACGCACCGAAGTTTTAATTGAACTGATGAATAAATTGACAAAAATATATTTTACTGAATGCACAATTCTGAAGAGAAAACCTTCACTTCCAACGCAAACCAAAACCCACAAATTTCGGCGTCATTCGTGAATTGCAAACTGCTGCCGGCTGCAGGCCAGGTTGCATGAATTTGATCAATGGGCGACTGCGTGAACGCTGCATTGGTCGGCGACCCAGGCGAGCTCGACGCGCTTGCATTGTCACAATTGTTGTTCTCAGCGTTGCTCTTGAAACTTCTGGGCGACGCGCTCATTCGATCTAGACAATTTTTGCATGCTTATAAAAACAAGAAAAACTGACAACCGTGAATGTAGTTTACTGACAAACTTACGGCTAAGACGCTGCAGAAAGGAGCTCATCTCGAGCGAGCACTCAAACGTTACGTTGCGTGTGACACTTTTTTAAATTGATCAGCCGCCTCCGCCGGCCACGCCACGCAGGCGCAGGATAGCCTACAGGTCGGATGGAACAGCTAACAGCTGACTAGGGTTTGAATTTTTTTTAACTAAAACAATTTTTTTTGAATCGGGATTTTTTAATTATTTTTTAATAATAAAAAAAACGAATTTTTCCCATTCATCATCATCATCATTTTATTTCGCGAACCGCAGGAACTCCGATAAAACTGCATGAACTGAACAGCGTATCAAACCAGGGGTCGAGCCCGATTTTTGGCGAATCCGAGGGGGGGTCGGCCCAAATTTGGGGGGGGGTCGTCCCGGGTGGGGGGGGTCGACTTGGTTGGGGGGGGGCTCCCGAGTGAGACCGAAAATTCTAGGGGGGGGGGGGTCCGAGCGAGACCAAAAATTCTAGGGGGGGGTCGGACTAGAGATGTCAAGAAAAAAAAATTTTCTATTTTTTTTCTTTAAAAAAAAAAAAATTTTAATTTTTTTTTTAAATGAAAGTTGTTCAGAATTTTTCAGGGAGTCCGAATATCACCATCTGAGGAGCCACCGACTTACCATATGACCCCCACTCATATGGGAGGAGGGTGAAAATTTCAGACTTGGTTTCGGCGACCCCATTTTCCCACCGACGACATCACGTCTCGTGTTTTGCCTCTCAATTCACCTCAAATAACATGGAAACAAGTTCCACAACAAACCGGTGTGATCATGCTGACGACACGAGGCGAAACAGCAACGAGCAACCAACGAAGTTACGCTTGCAGTGGCAGACAGTGCAATTTCCACCTTTCGAGATCCTGAAAAACGATGCGTAAATGTGAGTTCTCTGCTTCTATCTCACCTTAGCGACTAGGGATGGAGCCGGTTCCGGTCCGGATTCCGGTTTCCGGATTCCGGCGCCTAAAATTGGATCCGGATCCGGTCCGGATTCCGGCGCAATTTTGCCGGATCCGGCCGGATCCGGCCGGAATGGCCGAGACCCGCGAATTAACCAGTTGATTCCTCCGTTTCAGAGCTGTTCAATGGTTTGACAAATTTGTTTCGGTGCTTTGTTGGTTTTGTTGTTGTGCATTTGACATGTGATCAGTGAGCGTTTCTTTAGTTTAGTGTTCTGTTCAATGGTAAATGGTTCACTGCTTTTGTCTTGAGTGGTAAACTTATGTGCAGCATCGTCCACTTTAAAAAACGTGGCTGCCAGCTTTTGGCCGACGTTGTTG
This sequence comes from Theristus sp. LFF4_11, assembly GCA_030248135.1. NCBI lineage: Eukaryota > Metazoa > Nematoda > Chromadorea > Monhysterida > Xyalidae > Theristus > Theristus sp. LFF4_11. The sequence continues at coordinate 8,978 of JASANC010001498.1, read as the reverse complement.
ATGAACAATAGCAGGTTTTTTGAAATCAGCCATCTTCGTTGGTCATATTCAGTTAGCTGTCAAACAGTTGCTTTTATGTGAGCCCCAGAACACCAGCGATTTTAACGACGTGTGGTAACGTGGGTGTGCGGAGGTGCCGTGATCCCCTAAAACCCGATAAACCCCCCCCCCCACGACAAATCCACGAGACGACGAATCCATTTCAATGGTGTTGCCCGCCGTTTGCGCACTGAAGCAGCGCATCGAACAAGTCGATGCGAGTGGCATTGGTACGACGAAAAAACGCTGCTGACCAGCATCGACACACGCTTCCGTGCGCTTTTCCACAACGAATCCAACATCATGGCCACGTACGTTGATCAGCGATTCAAGAATACTGCAGTCGTCTTCGAAAATGAAGGCGCGATTCGTTGTGAACTACTTCACATTGCAAAGAAAATCTTGAAACGACTGGAGAAGCCCACAAACTGCGACGATACATCCGAGATCGCGAACAACGACGATGACGAAAGTGAACGCGAGCCCGAACCAAAAAAGAAATCGACTGGCCTCTACGGAGGCATCGAGTTTCACGCTGCGCGACCGCGCAACCCGTCAGGCGAATCCAGTCTTGAAGACGAACTGCGCGGCGAAATGAATATGTACGAGTCGGGTGATTTTATCGACGAACCGGACAAAAGTGATCTAATGCTAGACTTTTGGCGGCTGAACTCGTCTAAATACCCCAAACTATCGACAATCGCGCGCAGATATCTGGCACCGCTACCAACAAGCGTGGCAAGCGAACGAATGTTCTCTGAAGCCAAGTAGGTGTTTGTGTACAGCCGATCTCGTCTGTCAACTCAGAACGCCGAAAAGGCCATGTTTCTGAATGGAGTGTTGCCAGCACTTGATTGTCCCTGTGCGATGTGAATTTTGTCAATTGTTGTTGTTGTAATTTTTGGTTGGTTCACGTGCTGTGTCTTGCTGACTTTGTTTCTGTGTCTGTGCTGTTTTATGCTGAAAATGTGATGAAGAAGCGACGAAATGTGCGTAGATGGTTTTTAGACATAAAAAGGCCATTCCGGTCCGGATTCCGGCAATTTTTGCCGGATCCGGCCCGGCCGGAATGGGCTTTTGCCGGATCCGGCCCGGATTCCGGCAAATTTGCCGGATCCATCCCTATTAGCGACATCGGAATTTGTTGAACTAGCCTTTGCGACGCTCAAGTACTTCAATGCGCGAGTCGATCATCACTCACCAAGGCTGAAAACAGTCGATAAATCAATCCAGAATACCACCTGCAGCGTTGAAGACTAAGTGACAAGGTAAAGTCAAAGAAAATTTTTGTTGAACTTTCGAAAAATTATGCCAAAAACGGCATTTTCAGGGCACATTAAAGAAAAAATTTCAAAAATTTTTAATAAAAAAATAAAAAAATGCTCTTTTTTTTACTTTCAAAAAAAAAATTAAAAAAAAAATTTTTTTGACCCTTACATCTCTAGGTCGGACCAAAATTTTTTCTTGACGATGACATTGTCTGGGCAAAAAATGGCTAGTAGGGGTCGATTTGGTTGGGGGGGGTGGGTTCCCGAGAGAGACCGAAAATTCTAGGGGGGGGGGGGGGGTCGGACCAAAAGTTGTTGAATAAAAGTGCTAGAAACCACAGCATCCAGTCAAGGCCTCTCTCTAGTCTCTAGTCATACATTTTGCTTTGATTTTCGTTCGGGACGGGACATCTGAAAGCTACACGAACGAGACACGCTGCACGGGTGAGACTTGATATTGAAGTACAGTATTGAAAAAATTGACGTACAAAGTGGTAAATGTATAACAAAGTGGTACGTATACAAAAAAACATACAATATATATTGAGATACAAACATGCATATAATATAGATACCTACAAATGAGAGAAATATAGAGATATACAAGAGAAAATGTCTCCATCGAAAGTCAAAATCAAAGGGGGGGGGTGGTCAGACTAGGGTTAGGGAAAAAAAATCCGGATTTTTTTCTTAAATTAAAAAAAAATTTTTTTTTTAAATTTTTTTTTTACAAGTTAGGTTTGTTCGAAGCGTCTCGTCGAGCTGAGTTCATCTAGACTATTTTCAGAACGATCCGGAAAACTATAAGAGCGAAAATCGTGTTTTATTGAAATTATGTCCATTTCATAGAGGGAAAGTTGCATTTTCAACAGTAAAACAGGACAATTTTCGACGTGTACTTGAATATTGAACCGTTCTTAGTTGTTCCTCTTTAGAAAATTACCAAAATTTGACTGTGTTCAAAAATTCCTGTTTGCTGTAGCTAAGTCGGCAACCCCTGTCGACCCGGTCGCCCCCCCCCCAAGACACTTACTTTCAGGTTCAACCAGCTATGCTATCTGCCACATGGCGAGAGCCCACTCTTCAAATCATCGTATCGAAAACACGTACCATGATTTCGCGATCACGTTGCGGGCAACTGACAGACGCAAGTTTAACACGTTAGTTTAGCTCAGCACGCAAGTTTTAACATGTGGCCATGTTATCGGGTATCTGAAAAACGGTCGTGTGATGTGGTATTAACCAACATCTCCGCTCCAATTGTTTAACAATATATCGCACAACTCCTAAGTCATCCAAATCGAAAAACATGGAGTACGTCGGTCAAAATGACCAAATAATGACATGTACCTAAGCACACAAAGAAGTTGGGAAGAAAATTTGGTTTGAACTTTCAAAAAATTATGCCATAAATCGAATTTTCAGAGCAAAGTAGAAGAAAAATTTTTCAATTTTTTTTTAAGTTTGAAAAAAAAATCCAAATTTAAAAAAAAAACGAAAAAAAAAATAAAAATTTTTTTTTTCAAAGCCCCTAACCCTAGGTCAGACGGTCAGGATTTGGTGGGGGGGGGTTTGGAAGGTCGAAATCTGGGAGGGGGGGGTCTGGCCCCCCCAAATTCGAGAGGGGGGGGTATTTTGACCAAAATTTGGGGGGGGGGGGTTTGCCCGGGTGGGGGGGGGGTGTCGACTTGGTTGGGGGGGTGGCCGCCCCCCCCCGCCCCCCCCCCCCCCATCTCGACCCCTGTCAAACGGAGACCATTAAATTTGTACTTCCATCTGAAATTGCGTTCAAGACACTTTCCACAGAAACTGACTTCATGATTGTTTTTCTAGAGTTTCGTATGCTGTTTTTGCAGATTTTTTTGACAATTTCTACTTTTCGATCAAATACTGTACTGCACAGAACAATGTCGCACGACGCACGCTGTGAACCCTCAAGAAAAGTTCGGAGCTTGTTAAAAACAATTGGAAATCAAGATTCAAGATTCATTTTAACACGCAGAACCACAACAAAAAAAACACAATGATAAATGAGGAATATAATGACAAAATTATTAAAAATGAATGAAACAAACAACTATTTTATCACTATTTTGTGGCGGGTGCCGCAAATGGGCAAGATTTGCCCGTGAATTTACCCTAGAACAACAACTTCAACTTTTATTAAACACGCTATTAAACAAGCTGAATTTGAAAAACATTTGGAGGGCACATCACATCACATTCCACAACTCAGTTCACACAAAAACCGAAAAACCTGAAACAATCAATGAGCGACAAAAAAGTTCAATGAATGGCTCAAAAAAAGTCCTAGATTCAAGTTTAAAAACAGCAACAACAGCTCGGCTCTGAAGACAAAAACCAAAAAAAAACAAATCTCTGAAATGTCTTTTCAAATTTCAATTATCTTTTTTTGATTGGTATTCATATCATTACCGAAGGCGGAAGCAAATTTTCGAGGGGGGGGGGGTGTCGTCACGTGGGGGGGGGTGCCGAAAAATTTTCAATTTTCAGTGGGGGGTGTCAGTCATGGTACAGTGACACCCCAGTGGTCAGTTCTATAAAAAGTGAATAGTGCTTGAAAAGTGAATAGTTCAACTCCAGGGTGTCCCAAAATTTAGACCTTGGCAAATTCCGGTTGAATACTTGAACCACAAGTTCATCTTTGACCGAAGTTTCCCATTGATTGGATTGATATTTCTAATTTCCACGCAAAACTGTTTGTCTTTAAAGCTGATGTCTCGATTATTTTTCCAGAATTTCTCAAAGACTAACTTTTGGAACACCCTGAAATAAAAATGTTCACTTTTCAAACACTATTCACTTTTATATAACTGACCACAGGCGTGGGCCATATGAAACGAATTCTTCAAATTCTTCAAGGAAATGAAGAGTCGGACATAGGACAAGTTGTGAACACAGAAAATGATTCTTGAAAACAAAATTACACATAAAAAAGACGAAAACAACATTTACACATCAAAAAGACGAACCGAAGCAAACCGACCATGAACGAAACAACGGAAACAGACCGAAACCTGACCAAACGACAAATCTACTATCGCGGCCCAGGAGATCGTGGCCCGGACTATCGCGGCCCGGACTATGAAATGATCTCAGATTTTATTGGAAGTTCAGTGAAAACAAACAGTCTAACCAGTTTGAGATTGAGATAGAGGGATCTTTTAAAATTCAAATGCAAAAAAAATCAAAGACAATTGAAAATTATGTTTAACGGTGCTGTATAAGCTGTGGGAATTCATAACGAATGCAGTTATTGTTCTGTTGTAGAGCGATTCACCACAAAGATCTAAACTATTGAAAATGTTTAGATTCATGCAAATCAATAAAAACTGCAATGCCATTCAAAATTTTATTCGCTAACGACAACATAAAATTAACATTTTTACCAGTTTATATTGATTGTTTCAATTCTCCGATAGTCCTGTCGTCACCCAAGAAATCACTTTAACATTCACTTAAAACGCATTCCACCACTTCTCCAGCACTGTCTAATCGATATCCTTCACAGACACCGACCAAATCATTTCTTCTGCAGCAAGCCCATATGGGCATAGGATCGCATTCCTTATTATTGTAGCGTAGCGAATAATAGTAAGCTAGTAATTTTATGAAACGTGTTGGTTTCGACATTCTGTTTTGTTGATTCTCAGACTTTTCACCGTCCACGTTTTCGCACGTTTTCGTCTCTCTTTCGCATTTCAATGGATCTGTTTTTGGTGGACAATCTCGCAGTCGAGTTCGAATGTTTGTGAAAGGGTCACAAAGCGTCCATTCGCTCCAGGCATTGTGCTGCTGTGCCAAACTGTTTTTACTTTCAAGTCCTTCTTCGATGTCCAAACAGTCGAACTCAAAATATCGTACGGGAACCTAAAATTATGCTATTTTATTATATTCAATTCTTGCTTGCTACAACATGTTGCGGCCACTCAATCAGCTGATAATTCAGAAAATGTTAACAACAGTGTACCGTTTCCAACATTTTATCATACATTTTTGTTTTGTAACCATGGTATGTGGTAGCCAAACAGATGGAGTCTGATGGACTACCCGCTCCTTATTTTTTGGCTGCTACTGATATTCAAACAAAAATGTTTGGCTAACACTGGTAACCAAAAAAATGAGTGGGCTGCGGACAGTTTTGAAAATCATGGTTGGCTACCAGTGCTGGCCAATATTTTTGCTTGGAGCCAAAAATGATGGAACGGGCAGTTCATTTGTTTGGCTACCAGTGGTCATCACTCAAAAATCTTTAGAAAAATGTTTAAAAACGGTTTACAGTGAGCACAAAATTTTTTTAGCCAAAGTATACACAGAACTGGGGAACGGGGTTTGGCTAATTTTTGATTTTCGATGTTTTTGAATGGTTTTTCGATGTGTTGCAAAGGTTATTCGTCGGTTAACAAGTGGAACATTGAAAATCCATTCTTGTGTGGCATCTGGCATCAAAAAGTATGCACGGAGCTGGAGAACCAGGTTTACTAAAATATAGCCGTTTAAGATAGGCTTTTTCACAATACCGACCCTCCTTAGGCACAATTTCAAAAAAGTTCTCAAATTCAGTCAAATTTAGGACCAATCGAACCGCCTTGATGCCCTGAGTTCGAAAATCATATTTTTATCCTAATCCAAGCCTTATTTATGTTTTAAAATTAGGAAAAACCTAGTTTTCGACCCCCTTGTAGTAAAACAGCTTTAGCTCGCTTCTGCTTGAAGCTAATAACAAAAATCAAACTCCAATCGATTCCCCTTGTGTTCGCGCTTATTTTTCGCTCTTATACTATAGGTTGAAAACGTTTTTTCATGCTATGTATTTATAAAAAACTGCTGAGGTTGGTGGTTTTTTACGTTTTTCGGTACTTTAGAAACGTTGGTGGGGTATAGTTGCTAAGTAATTCTGAAAGATCTGCGAAAAATGTATATCCATTTAAAATTTCAGCTTCATAAAGCGTCGCCGGGAGTCACACGATACAAAACAAAATGGCTTGTCGCATGCGTTTTTGGTCAATATGCCGCATGCATACTGTACATGCGCGCACACACACAGTCACAGTGCACGCAAGCAGTGTGTGCGCTGCTGCTCACCCCATTCACCCTGCTGTTATGCAGTACACCTAAAAATATTACCCATGACACTTTAGCCGTACCAAAAAGCAGGCTGCTGAAAATTGCTCAGCGGCACATGTTGCACAACATTTTGTGGCTCGTTATTGTCCACGTGCAGGAGGCAACTTTTTGTTACCAAACAACCAACCAGGCAAGTTTTTGTTACCAAACAACCAACCAGGCAATTTTTTTTGTTTTTGACGTGTCATTACATGTTTTTTGTGTGGCGACTTAGTGAAAGTTTTATCTTTTGTTACATGCAGTTGAAATGTTAAAAACCAATACGATAAAAAAGCGTTCGCATAAAACTGCGCTTGCAAGTTGTTTGTTGTTCGCTTTGCACAATCACGATGTAGCGCGTAAACTGCGCTTGCAAGTTGCTTGTTGTTCGCTTTTGCTGGTCACTTTGCACAATCACGATGTAGCGCGTAAACTGCGCTTGCAAGTTGTTTGTTGTTCGCTTTGCACAATCACGATGTAGCGCGTAAACTGCGCTTGCAAGTTGTTTGTTGTTCGCTTTGCACAATCACGATGTAGCGCGTAAACTGCGCTTGCAAGTTGTTTGTTGTTCGCTTTGCACAATCACGATGTAGCGCGTAAACTGCGCTTGCAAGTTGCTTGTTGTTCGCTTTTGCTGGTCACTTTGCACAATCACGATGTAGCGCGTAAACTGCGCTTGCAAGTTGCTTATTGTTCGCTTTGCACAATCACGATGTAGCGCGTAAACTGCGCTTGCAAGTTGTTTGTTGTTCGCTTTGTTTGGGGGTGCACTATTGTAGAAAAATTTCTGGGGGCGCACACCCCCCACCCCACCCATGATATTTTTTCGCTTAAATTTTGAAGGAAAAACGCTAAATTTTGCTGCAAAATAACAATGAAGAATGTCAAGTTATCATATATTCAGCTTATATTATGGACTTTATAGACAAAAAATTATAATTTTTAAGCAAAAGTTCATGATTTTTGGATGGTCCGAGAAAATTTTTGCTGGTGTCACTGTAACTTAAGGTCCACGTGAGGGGGGGGGTGTCAAGCAAATTTCGAAAGGGGTGTGGATGGTCCAGTGTCAGGTTTTAGGGGGTTGGTGTCGCGTGACCCCCACCCCCCCCCCACGCGGAGGTCTCGGGTGCTCTAGGGGGGGTGTACGTACCCCACCCACCCCCACGTCTTCGGTACTGAACCCGTGGGCCCTACTTTCAGACGTATGACTGTGTGACGTATGGCTGCGATATGCGTTGCAACGAGACGCTACATCGTGATTGTGCAAAGCGAACAACAAACAACTTGCAAGCGCAGTTTACGCGTTACATCGTGTTTGTGCAAAGCGCACAGCAGACAACTTGCAAGCGCAGTTTACGCGCTACATCGTGATTGTGCAAAGCGAACAACAAACAACTTGAAAGCGCAGTTTACGCGCTACATTGTGATTGTGCAAAGCGAACAACAAACAACTTGCAAGCGCAGTTTACGCGCCACCAACTGATTGTTTCATGCAATCATGTGAACGGTATCCATTAAAAATATCCATCAAGAACATAAATACAGTAATTCAGTGCACTGTACACGCTTACCAAAGACGCATTCAATCGAAAATTTCAAATTCAAATAACTTCTTCAAAATTTTGAATTTCAAAAAACCCTCACACAGGATTACTCAGCAGAGCGAGGGCTTTCATTTGAGCGCGCTGCGATAAAATTTGAACGGACCCATATTTTTAAGGAGTATCCCAGAATGTTCTACCAAAATTTCCGCCCTCAGAAAACCGATTCAAAACTCAACCAACCAGCATGAAACTTACATCATTCGATCGGCTTTTTCTAGAGAATATTTTGCAATCGAAAAAAGTAGTATTTATTAATATTTTATTGAAGTTATTCCCTATAAAGTTGCCTAATTTCTATTTTTATTTAATGGGTAATATTTTTAGGTGTATTGCAAAACAGCAGGTGAATGGGGTGAGCAGCAGCGCACACACTGCTTGCGTGCACTGTGACTGTGTGTGCGCGCGCATGTACAGTATGCATGCGGCATATTGACCAAAAACGCATGCGACAAGCCATTTTGTTTTGTATCGTGTGACTCCCGGCGACGCTTTATGAAGCTGAAATTTTACACGGATATACATTTTTCGCAGATCTTTCAGAATTACCTAGAAACTATACCCCACAAACGTTTCTAAAGTACTAAAAAACGCAAAAAACCACCAACCTCAGCAGTTTTTTATAAATACATAACATGAAAAAACGTTTTCAACTTATAGTATAAAAACGAAAAATGTGCGCGAACACAAGGGGAATCGATTGGAGTTTGATTTTTGTTAATAGCTTTAAGCAGAAGCGAGCTAAAGCTGTTTTACTACAAGGGGGTCGAAAACTAGGTTTTTCCTAATTTTAAAACATTAAATAAAGCTTGGATTAAGATAAAAATATGATTTTCGAACTCAGGGCATCAAGGCGGTTCGATTGGTCCTAAATTTGACTGAATTTGAGAACTTTTTTGAAATTGTGCCTAGAGGTGTGGAGGCCGGGTCGGTCGACTCAAAA
>JASANC010001497.1:0-20440 GCA_030248135.1 Theristus sp. LFF4_11 | reverse complement strand
GTCTCGCAGAAGACGCGCTAAAAACGCGCGCATCGTGGTGGCTAAGACACTGAGGGCGCGCGCAGCTGGTGTACGTTGACAGCTGTGGAACGCCAAATTTGCAAAACAACAAACACGTCATTGGCCGTGATGGCCGAGTGCCAGCATGTCAATACCAGGAAAATGGATTTCCGGCACCAGTTTCCGGCAAACTTGCGAAAGAAGAGCAAATGATTTTCAAAATTTTTTGACGCGCGGTTGCGTCAAACATCAATTCACTACGTTCACTGCAACATCGAGGACATATCGAAAACCGGCACGTGGTGCTCGAGAATTCAACATGATCATCAACATGTTCCGGTAAATCGATTTATATTTCTTGCTGGTTTCCTACCAAATAACATGTTTTATAATTTATAGAAAACGGCGGAATGCTTTACAAATGAGCAATATCTCAAAATTCGGCATATGAAGACCGGCAAATTGCTGGGGTGCAAATGGGATGTCGAGGGCTCCGCCCACAATGAAATTAGGACGTCAAAAATTGACGTGGTACATGTTTTTTTTATATGCAAAAAATTGATTTTTTTAAATTAAAAAATTTTTGCAATTTTTTCAAAATTTCTACAGTACAACGAGATTAAGAACGATTATAAGAAGATGTGAAAATGTGGGCTTTACTATGTCCATTTTCATAGACATTTCTTTTCAACAGTAAAACAGAGGCTGACGCAAACTTCTGAATATTGAACCGTAGTTCTTTAAAAGCTTAGTCTCCTGTTTTTGAAAATATGAAAATTTGACAAATGTCATGTTTACAAGTCAAGGGAATACCATTACCAGCTAATGTATATTTTTCCACTCTTCATTGCAATGAAAACAAATATTGATTTATCATTGTGTGGCATGTTCTTATAGACGCAAAGTTAACGACGTTACCGGCCAGCACACAAGTTTTTTGCCGGGCCAATGTTGTGGCAAATCTGAAAACGGTTTCGTGGATGCACACCACGTCTCCAATTGTTTAACAAAATATATCGGCAATCTAGGTAACGTAGACGCCAATCAACAAGAGACGCGTCTCATCCATAATGCACGAGGAAAGTGCAAACATAAATTGCAGTTGCAAGAGTGTCTGAAATGAAAATTTCAATTCAGTTAGTTACAGATGTCCGTCCAAATCGAAAAACATGGAGTACGTCGTCAAAATGACAGACATGTATTTCCAAGTTGTTGTGTGCGGCAAGAATTTGAATTTCCGGCAAATATGCCGACAAATCGAATTAAGGTAGAAGCAAAAATTTCTCAAAATTTTTTTTGTTTAAAAAACTAAAATTTAAAAAAATGAAAAAAAAGTTTTTTTTTTTTTTTTTTTCAAAAGTTCTTAACTCCTAGGTATATTAGAATGTCAGTGCACAAGCAACTCAATGACTTTGTATTTATTTTCTGGTTCACCAAAATACATGCAGTTGTTGTGAACCAAACTGACATTTTGCTGTCTGTGCATGATAAAACTAAAAAGGTAGCAATGTCTTATGGCAATATTGAATAGTTTGTATTTCTTTGACAATATTTGTGTACACACGTGTCCATTCACCTTCTCAGACTGCTCAGTGTGCCTCACAGCGCATCAGACTGCACGGCGCTGCAAAGGCAATGTGTGTCAACACAAAAATATGTACTTAAGTCATTCTCCAAAGGTTTTGTACGATCGCTGGTGCAAAAACTGCAGACTAATGCTTCTGAGCGCGTTTGCATGCGTTCAAAAATCGCAGCAGCTTCCGAATTTTTGTCAGTTTTTCAACGCAGCTGCGTCTCAAATTTCGAATTCGGGGACAAATCCCAATTTTGTTGCGAAATGACTTCTTGAAATTATTTTTAGGCAACCGCAATTTTCAAATTTTAATATTTCAGCATTTATTTCGATCGAGAAAAGATGGTTTTTTTGCAGCTTATCTAACCAGCAAAAGTGGTGGGTGCAGGCAAAGTGCATCAATTTCGCGGATATTTTGGCAGTCGGCAACATTTTCGAAAATGCGATGCTCCACGACCGGCGGGGCGGAGCCGCATGTGTCTCCACTCAGTGTGTGCAGCCGACCGCCTTCCTCGTACGAAAGAGCTGCTCCGAAGAGTCGGTGGGTCGGCCGACCGAAACGTCAGCGGCTACGGGGCGCGCTGACGCGCCGGTTTTTCGCACTGAGTACGGTGTGCGAAAAGCTCATGGTAGTGGTACCGCAAGTCAGCTTTTGCTAGTCGACAACTGCAGGCTGGGAGACGCCGGCGGGAGCCGGTTGATGATGACGCGCGCGCAATTGCGACGGATTCGTCGCAATACGATCCGGACTCTCAGCTCTGAACCACGTCCCCACGCGCTCCGTCAAACGCTTTTTTAACTGCTACTTGTCTCTAACGGCTGTGCATATTTCAGTTCTCGTTAACTGCCACGCAGCAGCAATGAGTACAGTATCAGCAGCGATTCGGAACAAATTCGTGAGAAACACCGAATGGTTGCGTTACATGCGAAAACAAGGGTTGGTTACTGGTGCGAGATATCAAAATACAGACGAAAGGCAAGGTAACAAAAGTGGCAGTTTCCGGATAGGAAAATTTTTCAACAAGTTTTGTTTCTTCGCGCCATTAGTCTTCGCAAGACCTCAGCTTTTTGTTTGGTTTGGATGGTAATGGTTTTTGGTTAGTTTTGCTCATCCGTCACCCGGGAGATACACGGACATGATTCTTATTCAGCTGCTTTAAATGCTCTGTAGTTTCCACCATTAGCTTCAAATTGCTGCAGGTTCACCGAACACATAGCACTTTCCCTTCCGAAATGGTGTGCCGTGCATTCGTGCCTCCGGCAGTTGTGTGCCACTTTGTTTCCCCTCATTACAGTACCCATCGTGGTGGTGGTGCTCATGCATCTCAGGCTACATGCTGAAAGTAGTGCCACAGTTTTGTTCATTTTTTGTAGTGAAAACAGGCTTGAAATAAAGTGCAATGCAACAATGTTGTCGTGGAGTGTGCTTGCCAGTCTTGGAATGTATTGCTGAGAATGCACTTTTCGATTTTTTTAGTGAATATTGAACAGTTTTCTGATTTATCTATGCAGAATGCAAACGCCTAATTTTTAAAATTGCGTGATATTGCAACAAGAGCTCAAATACCAGTAGAGCAACTTACAGCCGACAGAGGCATGGTGCATGGAACGCTCGCAATCACGCTGCGCAATGAGAAATGCAGGCAAGTGAACACTTGCAAACGGTACTTTGAAACATTTCTTTTCAATGTTTGGGAAAGCTGTAATCACCTGCATGGAAGGCTGGTATCGCATAACTTTGACAGGATCAGAAATTTCAGAATGCATTTGGTTTCAGTTTGAAATAGCCTTATGAAATTCAAGCTAATGTAGCTTTCTCTTCATTCTTTCATACCATCTAACATCAGTATCTCAGATGAAAACTATTGGCACATCTGTGTCGAAAATACCACGACTGGTGCTGCTGAAATGTCTCCACGATTTCTTCATCAATGATACCAGCCGTTTCCATCAAAAGTCGATTCTGAAAAGGTTCGTTGCACAAAGTAGAATTTCAAAGTCAACAATCATTAGGTATACTGAAATAATAGTTCGGTAGCTCACTGATGTTTTCCGCAAATAGATACCACTGCACTTGGGAACACAACTGCAGAAATTTGCCATTTGTAAATGGTGGTACACAGCGAGATTGCACTGTGAACGAGATGATATTCGCGAAGAATTTTCAGTTGACGCGTCTCACCATTGTCGACAAAAATTGAGGCACGACGCGGTGATCTAAACAGAAATCACAACAATAACGATACCAAATATCAACTTCTAAATTTCTGTGCAACAAAAGGTATATCGGTTTTCTGTTTGTCAGCGAACCTTTTTTTCATTGTGGTCAATCTGCATTGCTGTATGATCAAGGTGGTGATGGAATGTGTTGCTCAACTACAAAGATGTTCTGTTTTGGCTTTAAATTTCCGATCAAAATGAGCACACACATTTGGTGCATAAATTAGGGTGATCAAAAAACGTCATAAAAGTAAACGGCTGGTATTCAAAACCGTAGCAACATTTTCAGCTAAAACTTATATAACAGTCGGAGAAGTTTTGTTGTGTTCAAATTTCAGTGAAAATGGCCTATTATATTAGCCACAGGCACAGCTACAGCGTAACAAACCGGTTTACATTTTTGATGTTTTTATTTGATCACCCTGTTTGTGAATGAAGTATGCCAAGAGAACGATGCATTCAGTGAACATTGCAGTAGCACAATAGACACGATCTGAGAGTAAAGCCAAAACAGAGTACATCTTTGCTTCCAATTGACATCCAACACGATCCATCACTACCTTGATCGATTGTAGGGTAACAATGCAGGATTGGCCTTGACGGAATAACAACACTCAATGGTATGAAAAGACGAAAAGCACATCGAGGTTCACTTGATAAACAGAAACCTTCAATTCACTTTTGTTAACACAAAGTAAGAAGCCGAGTTGACATTTGGTATCGTTGTGATTGTTTGTGTTTCATGACAATGTTTGCGCTGTAAACACTTGTATGAAGCTCTACTGAACAGTCTATGAAGCTCACCACAGATGATCGTGACTTCGCAAGCAAAGTACAAAACAACAAGAACCATGCGAAAAAGTGAACGAATCTAACGAGTGCCTAAATCAGCTGCATCACCGCGTCGACTCCGGCACAGACGGCGGCGCTGCAAGGATGTCTGCTTCCAAACGGTAGTCGGACATGTCAACGGTCAACTGAAGAGAACAACGCTGCTGATGCATGAACAGGACTTTTGGCATCATCTCTCTCGTTCCGTGATACCACAGTGCAATCGCATTGTGTCGTAATTTCACCGAAACACACAAATATCACAACAGAACAAAAACAGAAGTTTAGGTTGTTCTAAGTGCGATAATTTTTATCCTATTTACCTTGGCCGAATCGGGCACATCGTTGGAGAGCCAAGCAAAGCAGAGTGGCCGATGCAGGTTCGGACTGTAGCACCCACTAGTCACTTGGCCACATTTCTGCAATACACAAACGGTTGATCAGGCACACGCCAAGTCTCACTGCTGTGCAACACGCACTTAGCAGACCTTTTCAGAATCGACTTGTCGTAGCACCTCCCAGCCGAGCGGTATGCGTTCAATGAGGCTCTCATCGTGATGAGAATCGTGGGGCAGCTCGCATTTCAGCAGCACCAGTCGACGTGACGGTGCAGCGGCCATCAGTTCGGCACAGGCTGCTTTGCCAATGAACTCATCCTGCAAGTGCGGTGTGATGGTTTGCACGTGAAAATTGAAAGAAAACACCGCATTTAGTTAGTTCATAAAACCTGAGAAACCAGAGAACTGAAACAGGTGCATGCATTCTGCGAACCTTGGTCATATCAACGAGGTTATCGATACCAGCTTCATACGGGTTCGTTTCCAACGTTAACTGCAACATTGAAAAGAAAATGATCACAAAGTACACCGTTTTACTGAAATCAATCACGCGCACCTCACGTCCCCACAGCTTGAATCCCTTCTCGATGCGCAGCGTGTTCAACGTGAGCGTTCCGAAGTTTACGATGCCATACTTTTGGCCAACCTCCATGATGCCTTCATACAGACGCAACGTCTCGGCACGATTGTGGAACAGCTCGAAACCGAGTTCACCTGAACAACGAATGTATTGCAGATGTATCACGCAAACAAATACCGCAATTTTAAAATTAGGCGTTTTACGTATATGAGTAATCAGAAAATGCAAACTGTTCGAAATGATCACTAAAAAATCGAAAAATTGCGTTCGAAAAATTGCATTCCAGTAAAACAACAAGCACACTCACACGAACTAACATTTGTTTGCATTGCACTATTTCAAATACATGTTACTCTGATTTTCACACAAAAAAAAATATGGGAAACAAATAAAACACAACAGCACTGCACACCCAATGCAAACATACCAATTACAGTGGGTGCGTGAACACCACCTGTTTTGACAATGAATTTTTCAATTTAACAGAAACTGCGTATAACAATGAGAAGCAAAACGAGTGAAAGCGCAACGCTAACCTGTGCCGGAGGCGCGAGCTGCAATGCACGGCACACCGTGTACACGCAGCAGCTTTGTTGTGTTCGGAGGGAAGTGCTGCTCACTGACATCTGTGTTCGGCGCAAGCTCTGATAGAACCTGCAGACGCAACAACACAACAGCTAATGGTAAAACTGTGAGAAACAGCAAACAGCTAGTCAGAAATCATGTCGAATGTGAAATCTCCGGGTGGACGTGAACCAAAACTATTAGTTTCAAAACCATTACAAAATCAAACCAAACCAAAACAGGGTTTCTTCTTGCGAAGACTAATGGCGCTTTGAAGAAACAGAAACGATTATCCATCATGAACCACACTGTCAGGAAGCGTTGCACTGCATTACTACTTTTGTTACCTTGCGGGACGCAGGTCCAATGACAGCGACCGATGCCAAGTACTCGGACACCAGATTAACATCAACATTGAAGCCCATTCTCTCACGCACCGAGTGAAGCCAACTGAAAATACATGTAATACTGTTTTTCTTTTCATCAAACATAACGCAACCATTCAGTGGCAAACCTGATATCACGAATTTCATGTTCCGGGTCGGTCAGTAGCACGTACTCGGAGCGGAATTGGTCGTGATGCAACACTTTCATTGCTGCATAGATGCGTCCTGATTCGGTGAGCATTAACGAATGGCTGACGTGTTGAAACTGAAACAATGCATGCGTTAGAAACAAATAGCAAGTAACAGTTAAAAAAAAGCGTTCGACTGACGGGCGGCGGTCGTGTCGAGAGGACGTGGTTCAGAAACGTTGACGAGTCCGGGCCGCGCACTTCGATGCGTCCCTTGTGCGACAGATCGACAATGCCGACCTTGTTCGTCACCAATTGGTACTCACGTGCGAGCGCGTTGAACACCGGCTCATCATCAACCGAGAAATACGCCGGCGCTTCCCAGCCTGCAACAGTCGACCTATAAAAGCTGACTCTGACCACCGCACTACCATGGGCACTGCGCGCACCGTGTCTGAATCTCATCTGCGCGCCAGCAGCGATCAGCGCCCCGTAGCTGCCACTGACGCGTCCAGTCGGCCGACCCGCCGGCCTGTGCGACTCCGTCACCGACCAGAGGTACATGTTGTGGTAGGCCTCTTTCGTACGAGGAAAGATGAACGATCTGAAACACGCACACGCTGAGTGGAGATGAAGTGAAACCATGCAGCGCCAGGTGTACACGTACGGCTCCGCCCAGTCGTCGTATCGATTCGGATCCAAAATGAACGACTCAAATGGGGGCTCGCCGGTGATGATGTAGTCGGCAAGGTACTTGCCTGCACCACCCGCTGCTGAGATGCCGTCGCTGCAAAAATTCATCGCTTTTTGGTCAGCCAAATATTCGTGTCGACCATTGCTGTGCTACGGGTGGCTTGTGCAGTCAGAAATAATTTCAAAGTCAGGAAAGCCGCAGTCATTTCACAACAAAATGGAAGGACACAGTCACAGATTTCACGGAGACTTGGGGACCGGAAGCAAGTGAAAATGACAAAAATTCAACTGAATGCTGCGATTACTGAACTGCATGCAAACTAACGCGAAAGCGCCGGCGACCCAGTAGTTTTTCTTGCCAGCGATCGGCCCGAGCAACGGGAACATGTTTGGGGTGACGCAGAACACGCCCGCATACGCCTTGACGTCTTTGTCGTTGACGCACGGCAGCAGCTGGCACACACGCTCGTGCTGGTCACGGATGCGCTCGAAGTGAGGCCGCACACTGACGTCTGAAGGTGAATGGACGCACATTGAGTGGCGCAAATGTGTCAAAATAGAAGTAGATTCAATGAGCATTGCTAAAAAACGTGTCGGACCGAAAAGACGACATTTGCTGCAAACGCCCGTTTGTCATGCACAGACAGCAGAATGTCAGTTTGGTTCACAACAACTTAACGTGTTTTTTGAAATGAGTAGAGAGCCAAATTAAAAGTCGTGAGTTGTTTTGCTGTGCATGACGGTCTATGTACCTAGGGTTAGGGGCTTTGAAAAAAAAATTTTTTTTATTTTTTTTTCGTTTTTTTTTAAATTTGGATTTTTTTTTAAACTTAAAAAAAAATTTTGAAAAATTTTTCTTCTACTTTGCTCTGAAAATTCGATTTATGGCATAATTTTTTGAAAGTTCAAACCAAATTTTCTTCCCAACTTCTTTGTGTGCTTAGGTACATTACATGTCATTATTTGGTCATTTTGACCGACGTACTCCATGTTTTTCGATTTGGATGACTTCTAGAGTCAATTTTTAGCGTTGAAATGACTTAACTGAATTGAAATTTCGTTTCAGAAATCGTTTTCTTGCAACTTAGAACATGTTTTTTCAGTCGGTAGGCCATGAGATGAACATGATATCTTGTTGATTGGCGTACGTTATAGGTCTACAATGGAGTTGTGCGATATATTGTTAAACAATTGGAGCGGGGATGTTGGTTAATACCACATCACACGACCGTTTTTCAGATACCCGATAACATGGCCACATGTTAAAACTTGTGTGCTGAGCTAAACTAACGTGTTAAACTTGCGTCTGTCAGTTGCCCGCAACGTGATCGCGAAATCATGGTACGTGTTTTCGATACGATGATTTGAAGAGTGGGCTCTCGCCATGTGGCAGATAGCATAGCTGGTTGAACCTGAAAGTAAGTGTCTTGGGGGGGCGACCGGGTCGACAGGGGTTGCCGACTTAGCTACAGCAAACAGGAATTTTTGAACACAGTCAAATTTTGGTAATTTTCTAAAGAGGAACAACTAAGAACGGTTCAATATTCAAGTACACGTCGAAAATTGTCCTGTTTTACTGTTGAAAATGCAACTTTCCCTCTATGAAATGGACATAATTTCAATAAAACACGATTTTCGCTCTTATAGTTTTCCGGATCGTTCTGAAAATAGTCTAGATGAACTCAGCTCGACGAGACGCTTCGAACAAACCTAACTTGAAAAAAATTAAAAAAAAAAAAAATTTTTAATTTAAAAAAAAAATCCGGATTTTTTTTCCCCTATCCCTATATGTACCACACGATCAGTGCGACACGTCCTAATAAACATATTATACTGGTGTGTGTGTGAGCGAGAACGCACCCTCGGGCACCTCATCCCACCAGCTGCCCAGCAAGCTCTGCAGTTTGCCCGATGGCTTCTCAAAGCCGCCTATGATGATGCCAGGCCTGAAAAACAAAAAAGGTAACCACTCGTAAAAGTTCCGCCGTTTTTTTGTTTCCTGTCGTCAAAACATGTTATTTGAAACACAAGGAAACCAGCAAAATATAAATCATTTACCCGCTATGTCGCATGTACATTTGATGATCATGGTCAATTATCGAAGGCACCTTTTGTAAGTTTCCTAATTCCTCAACGCCCGAAATAACAGCCGTCTGATGTTGCAAGTGGACGACGGGTAGATTGATGTTTGAACGCTTGGCAAAATCGCGGATCCAAAGACCTGAAAATCATTTGCTTGCTCTTTCACAAGTTTATCAAGCTGAGTGCAATCTGCTGCGGCACGCACCAGTGGCATTGACGACATGTTTGGCGCGTATTTTGCCGACATCGGTGTCCACGAGCCAATGGCCGTGTTTGTGTTGTTTCAAGGCCAACGTTCCACAGCTGTCCACCAACGTTGCACCAGCCTGCACAGCACCAACAGCGAGCGCTCGCGTCAGTCCGCCAGTGTCGATGTGCCCGCCGCGATCCGTGTACAACGCGCCAAGCACCTGCACATGGACGACGATCACGTTGAGCTTCATATTTTGCTTCTGCGACTCAATGCGTTTGCAGTCGTAGAAGGCAACTAGTTTTAAGCTACATGTGGCAATTCAAAATAACCTAAGTGATTTGGTTTTTTTAGGAAACACGGATCACTATACTAATTTTGAATTTCCGCGTCATGCATGCAACTGCTTACCTATCTGTACGCGCATTGAGTCTTGGAACCAAAATAAAAGATGATATTATACGAAACATACAAGAAACGCTATTTGTGCCTGTACGCTGAGCTAGGGTTAGGGGAAAAAAATCCGGATTTTTTTTTAAATTAAAAATTTTTTTTTAAAATTTTTTTTACAAGTTAGGTTTGTTCGAAGCGTCTCGTCGAGCTGAGTTCATCTAGACTATTTTCAGAACGATCCGGAAAACTATAAGAGCGAAAATCGTGTTTTATTGAAATTATGTCCATTTCATAGAGGGAAAGTTGCATTTTCAACAGTAAAACAGGACAATTTTCGACGTGTACTTGAATATTGAACCGTTCTTAGTTGTTCCTCTTTAGAAAATTACCAAAATTTGACTGTGTTCAAAAATTCCTGTTTGCTGTAGCTAAGTCGGCAACCCCTGTCGACCCGGTCGCCCCCCCCCCCAAGACACTTACTTTCAGGTTCAACCAGCTATGCTATCTGCCACATGGCGAGAGCCCACTCTTCAAATCATCGTATCGAAAACACGTACCATGATTTCGCGATCACGTTGCGGGCAACTGACAGACGCAAGTTTAACACGTTAGTTTAGCTCAGCACGCAAGTTTTAACATGTGGCCATGTTATCGGGTATCTGAAAAACGGTCGTGTGATGTGGTATTAACCAACATCTCCGCTCCAATTGTTTAACAATATATCGCACAACTCCATTGTAGACCTATAACATACGCCAATCAACAAAATATCATGTTCATCTCATGGCCTACCGACTGAAAAAACATGTTCTAAGTTGCAAGAAAACGATTTCTGAAACGTATTTCAATTCAGTTAAGTCATTTCAACGCTAAAAATTGACTCTAGAAGTCATCCAAATCGAAAAACATGGAGTACGTCGGTCAAAATGACCAAATAATGACATGTACCTAAGCACACAAAGAAGTTGGGAAGAAAATTTGGTTTGAACTTTCAAAAAATTATGCCATAAATCGAATTTTCAGAGCAAAGTAGAAGAAAAATTTTTCAAATTTTTTTTTAAGTTTGAAAAAAAAATCCAAATTAAAAAAAAACGAAAAAAAATAAAAAAAAATTTTTTTTCAAAGCCCCTAACCCTACGCTGAGCTCTTTCAAGCGAACTCATTGTTTCCTAAAGCGGACAAGACTGAAAAAATGCTACTCCAGAAGTCGCGTCGTAACGTAACCGCGAATGCTACGAGCTGTTAACTGACCAGCAACCAATCAGTGCACCAAGCAAGTGCTCCTCCTGTTTGTGTTCATGTTTTTTTAGCAAATGCGAACGCATCAAACGCACACTGTCCACATTCAGCAGTGGGAAGAGCTCCTTGACAGCATCACGGTCGATCAGCTGCGTCCTGCAGACGTCCGTGTGATGGAAGTAGTCACGGGACGCGTACACACGAAAGTCACGCAGCCTCTGCTTGCTGGACGCTATCCGCAGGGTGCCGCTCTCCACGAAACCAACTCGCTGCAAAACAACCTCTCACTTTCATTACTGTTATCGATTCGACAGATCGCATTGCATTGTTGCAGAGACAAACCTCGCCCGTTTCGGCTTCGAGTTTTGAATAAAGATCCACGGAGTACGCGAGAATCGATTTATATCTGTGCACTTGATGACTGGCAGTGACCAAACCTGGCTGAAGAAGTTATAATGGCACGTTTGCGTGTTTGTAATCAACTGTTGTGAGATGTGACGTGAGTAACTATACGCGTGTGCGTGTTGTGCACTGCAGCCCGAGAAAGACCGACCGAATTGCTGGTTGCCCCGAATTGTGCGAGTGCTTTCGGCTCAAGCAGCACGACGTTTTTCATCCCTTGTTTCGCTAGATGGTACGCAACACTGGCGCCCACCACGCCCCCACCGAGCACGGCGGTCGTCGCCTCGTCTGGAAGCTTTGACGCGGACGAGGAACACAACGATCGTCTGAATAATAGATGGTGCTTTCGTTAAAAATGTTCGTGAAAGTAACACCAAACCACAAGCAGATATCGCAAATGCAAACAAAGAATTCAAATTGTACAATTCGACACAAAACTTCTATTATGCAGACGAAACGTAACGATGGTCATGGTCAATGTCACGAAAAACTGAAGAAACACACGATTGATGAAATTGGTGAAAACAAAAAAGAAATTAACATTAACCCACCGTGAACATGACGAACGATAACATGTGCTTCTGCAGTTGCGAAAAACAACTGGCGACAAAATTATGCCCCTCCTCATGATAGCGATGGTCCGATGGAGGACAACAAGACTAGGGATAGGGGCTTTGAAAAAAAAAAATTTTATTTTTTTTTCGTTTTTTTTTTAAAAATTTGGATTTTTTTTTTCAAACTTAAAAAAAAAAAATTGAAAAATTTTTCTTCTACTTTGCTCTGAAAATTCGATTTATGGCATAATTTTTTGAAAGTTCAAACCAAATTTTCTTCCCAACTTCTTTGTGTGCTTAGGTACATGTCATTATTTGGTCATTTTGACCGACGTACTCCATGTTTTTCGATTTGGATGACTTCTAGAGTCAATTTTTAGCGTTGAAATGACTTAACTGAATTGAGATATCGTTTCAGAAATCGTTTTCTTGCAACTTAGAACATGTTTTTTCAGTCGGTAGGCCATGAGATGAACATGATATCTTGTTGATTGGCGTACGTTATAGGTCTACAATGGAGTTGTGCGATATATTGTTAAACAATTGGAGCGGGGATGTTGGTTAATACCACATCACACGACCGTTTTTCAGATACCCGATAACATGGCCACATGTTAAAACTTGCGTGCTGAGCTAAACTAACGTGTTAAACTTGCGTCTGTCAGTTGCCCGCAACGTGATCGCGAAATCATGGTACGTGTTTTCGATACGATGATTTGAAGAGTGGGCTCTCGCCATGTGGCAGATAGCATAGCTGGTTGAACCTGAAAGTAAGTGTCTTGGGGGGGGGGGCGACCGGGTCGACAGGGGTTGCCGACTTAGCTACAGCAAACAGGAATTTTTGAACACAGTCAAATTTTGGTAATTTTCTAAAGAGGAACAACTAAGAACGGTTCAATATTCAAGTACACGTCGAAAATTGTCCTGTTTTACTGTTGAAAATGCAACTTTCCCTCTATGAAATGGACATAATTTCAATAAAACACGATTTTCGCTCTTATAGTTTTCCGGATCGTTCTGAAAATAGTCTAGATGAACTCAGCTCGACGAGACGCTTCGAACAAACCTAACTTGTAAAAAAAATTTTTTTTTAATTTAAAAAAAAAATCCGGATTTTTTTTTCCCCCTAACCCTAAACAAGACCAATCTTGAAGTCGACTGCAAGTCTGTGGAGAAGAAAAGAAAATTACAAAAACGTCAGGGATTAAAAAAACGGTTTTTTTGTTTTTTTTTGTGAAAAAAAACTTTTTTCAGTTTTTTTCAAAAAAAAAATTTAAACTGTTTTTTAACCAAGGCTTTTTTTCGAAAATGGTTTCCAGCTTCATGATAGGCTGGATTTTGGCACACACACAATTGAGTAAAATGTTTTTTGCATTTTGCTACACTAAACTATTTTTGCTACATTGTTTTTTCAAAGACACACTAAAATGGGAAAGCGGATATCACGTATCACCTCCTCTTCAATTTCGACCTTCCCAGCCCCCCCCCCCGCCCTCCCCAATTTTGACCTTCCAAAACCCAAATTTGCCTCTAAAAAACAGTAAAAAGATACATTTTCGGGTTGCCCTACAACCTTCAAATGTGGGAGAATGTCGGGTAACATTTTTTCGTAGGAAGCAGACAAATGCTAATCAAAAAGAAAGAAAAGGGATTACAGAAGGGAGTTTGTTTTGTTTTGAGCTCTTCGTTCAGTTTCGTGGTTCAACAGTAGAATTTGAGTATGGAATCAATCTAAAAACCGTGAATGAAAAGAAACGACGACAACACATTCACTCGCTGTCAGATTTTTGAGTTTTTGTCTTTTTGATTGGTTCTTCTTGTTTGATCAAAAATGAATGCAGTTTAAAAATTGAATATAACAGTTTGAAAACAGTGAGTGGAGTGGAACGCCGACGAGACGACGACTTTTTCTGCTTATCCACTGACCAGTGAAATGTGTTTGTCGTTTGTCAGTCAGAAAAGGAGAGCAGCTGATTCTAATTGGATTCTTTGACATGGCATGAATGAGATCGACGAGCTTGACGACTATAAGAGATGAGCGAGCTGCATCAGCATTCAATTGACTAAATATGATTTGAATATGAGCGTCGGATTGAGCAGTGACTTTATGGTTTTTGGATCCTGCCAATCCGACGCTCGTTTTCCAATCGTTGAAAATTCAAACGTTAATCACTGAAGATCAGCCGACGCAACCGCAATTGGTTGGTGCAATGAAAAATTCTGATCTGATTCTGAACTTAACTGCTAAGAACCACGCTGGCATCAGACCAACACCACACCACTACATTCAGGTAACGGTAAGCCCTGTGAGCTGTGTTTCAGATCAAAGTTTTTTCAGATTGGCATTCATCAAACCAAGGCCAGTTTCACAGAACTTGGTGGTCCAATAGTGCAACATCACTGACTGAGCGCCGGAATCAATTCATGAAATGTCAGTTTCGTTACGTCACGTTGAAGGGCAGACATTGGAGAATCTGTGATGTTTCTTGATTTCATCTTGGGGCTCAATGGTGTAGCAGTATTGGACTGCTAGGCTTTTACAAAACTGGCTTCAGCATGGTGCAGCAGGCTTATGAAATATTATGCTAGGTCGAAACTGTTCCGACGAGGAGTAAACTTGTGTCTGCCAGTTGCCCGCAACGTGATCGCGAAATCTGGTACGTGCTTTGAATACGTTTCCATGGAGAAGAGCGGGCCCCCTGATAAGTCAGCTGACCATGCCATCCATCACACTTGCATGGTCGCCATTGTCAGACACACCATGAGGTGTGCCGTGTGCGTGCGTCGTTTTTCAAATCTGTGAACGTCTTGTGAAGTCCTCATAATTTAGACCGATTTTTTGGCGTCGACCCAAATTACTTTGCGCCATTGACGCGGCTTAAGAAAAACCCTGGGAACAACACATGTACAAGCAGCGAATCAGCGTACCAACCAGCTTGGAATGATGAACGCACTGTTCATTTTTTGTTTGTGTTTCATTCAGCGAACAAGCGCGACTTCGTGAAGTTGAAGAAAGCGTTGGCTGAAGAAGAGCTGGCACAAATGGCTGCCACAGAGTCACTCGAGCAGGCGGATGACTATCGCCACTAAGGCCACGCATGACTATCGGTTGGCAGCATACGTTGGGACGGCGTGGCTGAGCGAGCTGCATATGCAAGGCGTGCGTTTATTTGCGTCCCGTTATTTCCGGCCCACACATTAGCGTCCCAACATTTCCGGCTTGTGTACTGTTCCGGCCCGCTCATTCCGCCAGAAGAATTCCGGCCTGAAGAATTTTGACCCGAAGAATTCTGGCCCGGAGAATTCCAGCCCGATGAATTTTCGCCAGCACGAACAATATTAAACCACACGAAGTGATTTTTGGTAAATAAACTGTGAATAAATAAATTCATGCAGCTAGTTTGAAGCTTTGTTAGCCGAGCAGAATTATACCTCAGGTTTGTACTTTTTGTTCCAGAAAGTTGAACATGAGTTGAGTTTCTGCGCTAGTGTCTCCCTCTCAACAATTGCTTGACACTCCACCCAGCGAATTTTGCTTAAAAAGACATTTTTTTGAGACAGCGAAAAAATTCACGTCTGAAATAATGAAAATGCAAACCACCCAGCAAGATCATGCAAGACAAACTAAGGCAGAACATAATACCAAATGGGACAAAACACAGATCAAACAAAAATCAGTCATTAATTGATGGTTCGCAAATCCAGATCGTGATAAAAAATAATCTTTTTATTTTTCATTTGGAAAGGCTCCTTTTTAAAAAAAACAAACAAAACAATCATGATTGAAAATACACTGTAACATGTGAACATCGATCTTTTATTCCCAAAAATCACTTCGTGTGGTTCAATATTGTTCGTGCTGGCGAAAATTCATCGGACTGGTATTCTTCGGGCCGGAATGCTTCGGGCCGGAATGAGCGGGCCGGAATTAGCGAGCTGGAGTTGTACCTGGGGTTGTTAAACAAAACAAAAATCGCCATTTTTGTTTTTTTTTTCTATTTTTTGTTTTTATCCTAATTTTAAAAATCGTTGTGCTATAGAAATCAGGGTGCTAAAAGTTGTGCTAAATCAACCAGGGGAGTTCGAAGAACTACATTTCATGTGCAAGCGCCTCCCGAATGACTTCCGTATGGCGGAACTTACCAGATTTTGTTTGGGTGACCTCATTTATTTCTTTTCCAAACCGTTACCAAATAATCCCCCCCACAAATAATCCCCCATGGGAGTTAATTGGAAACCTGTTTGAAACACATACCCAGCGAATTCAGTGGCTGAATGCAGTGACATTGGTGAAATTGTGCTACCAAAGGCCCCAAAGGGATGAGTTAATGGTAATTTCATTACAAAAGGCTGTTACAAAAACTCTATGAAAAGTAGAAGTTCCTGCGACTTTCTTGCCTGCCATGCAAGGTATTTTTGCCATTTTTCAATAAACCCCCACCCCTAGAATTTGTTTGTAAATACCCCCATCCCCACCAATAAACCCCCACCCCTAAAAGTCGCTGACGTATTAATCCCCCATGGGGGTTTATTGGAGGTAATACGGTAATTGTGCCCAGTCCAAAACACACATACCGGCTTGAAATTCGATCAATTCTAATGTTGTGGCGACGACAGGACACGAAGCAGCAACCAGACAACGTAGCGCTTGCAAACGGAGCAGCTCGGACGCTCAGAATTCAGATTGCGAAGCGAATCGTCACCTTATCTGCATCGGAAATGGTAACCCAAGCTTTGGGACGCTCAAAAACTGCATTGCAGACGTTGTCGAAACCTAAAATCTTGCTGCGAAACCTAACAGCAGAACATGTTGTATATACCAACAGTTTTGCTTTGTCTGAGCACTTTGTTCTTGTGAAGTTGAATATGAGTGTTGCACCTGGCCATATAAAACCCTAGGTGAGCTCTGAATTAAATCATGAAATACAGCTCCGTTTTCGTACGTAAGCTAATTCACCAATGTCGGCTCTTCAACGTGATGTGAGGGTTTAGATTGGTTGATTGATGGTTGGTAGCAGGATTCAAATTTTGAATTAATTTCCAAATTGAATTTGAAATGGTTCATTCAGGCGGTCAGTGGTGCAGCACTATTGCACTTGTGCTCAGGGTTCCTTTGCTTGAAACCGCAAGGCTCATGTCGCTTCGACATACTTTGGAAAAAATAAAGACAGCTTCACAAACCAAACCTTCTTGTCCATCAAGAAAGACCACGTCGAGATGAACTGTGCCGCGACCCCCGCGATCAATGAAACACGCCGGTTGCAATGCGATTGAACTTGCCATTGGCCGCAGTGCCGCCGGATGGCTGTTGTTTATTCATTCCACGTTTGTGAAAGTCGATGTTGATTTTGTTTTGTTGTGATTGAAAAACAAACATTGAATCGGCAGGATGATTGAACA
This sequence comes from Theristus sp. LFF4_11, assembly GCA_030248135.1. NCBI lineage: Eukaryota > Metazoa > Nematoda > Chromadorea > Monhysterida > Xyalidae > Theristus > Theristus sp. LFF4_11. Next base: position 2,867 of record JASANC010001497.1, on the reverse strand, counting down.
GCACACTGCCAGAAACAATGCTCATTCTCCATTTTCACATAGCTTTTGACTTCTTCGTTAAATATCATTTGTTAGTTCCGAATCAACAGAATTTTCGGTCGATTCCGTGCACAACAATTGAATCTGGGTCTCTGGGTGGCGTTGGCGACTTGTTGTGGTTGTGGTGTTGTGTGTTGTCGTTGTCGTTGTCGAATCCGTTGACTTTAGCCGACGACAATAGTGAAGTGAATTTGTGAGTTTTTGCCAGATGCAATTTATTCCAGCCGCAATGAATTTAAAAACAAAATAGCCAACAAATACAAGGAATTTGCCCAAGCAAACAAGTACAAGAGCGAGGGAACCGAAGAAAAGAAGAGCCGATCCTTGTCACAAGCCGACTAATGTTCATTGCCTGATCAAGGAAAAACGGAACATCATGTTCAGTTTGTTCCGTTCCATTTGAAGGATGTAGCAGCACGCATTTTGGAGCACCTTTTCACAAAAGTTTCTTCGCTTTACCTTAGCACAGTATATTTGAGTGTTGAATGGCTGCTTTTAGGTGTGGCATACCATATGACTTGGTTTTTGCACTTGACCCTATTTGCAGGTTGCACTAAGAATTACCGTGATCTTTTGATTTAAGCGGTGGCCCCGGCCCTGCCCTGCCCCTGCCCCCATAACACAGGAAAGAAAAAATGCAAAAACTAAATTGGTCATTTTCACCTTATCAAAATAGGCTTGGCTCAGGACAGGATTTGGTTTAGGATTAAGAACGTACAACGATTCATTGCAAGCAAACTTCTAATCAAAAATAAAAAAAATCACTTTTAAGATTGTGTACAAATCTTCGACTCGACCCCTGTTACACAGTGACGACGACACACCACACACAGTGCCCACACCCACACCCCACACCCCTCAAAAATTTTCTCGGATCACCCAAAAGCCAAAAATCATGAATTATTGCTCGAAAATCAAGAACGTGCTTTTCAGATCGTGGTTGTGGTGTGGTTTTCATTTCAATTATCCGAAATCCGGCTGTTATGGCGACAGTGATGGACGCAGAAGTGAATGAACGTGTTAATGAGCATACTCGTTCGGTTAAGTTCGTGTCGGCTGACGGCGATCGAGACCAAGTAGGACACACTAGCAAAGAATTATGATCACATTATGTCGTTTTTTATTTTGACGTTTCCACAGTAAACTACGAAACAAAAAACTTGGAAAAAACTCATTGACGTCGGTCGTCGGCGTCGGGCAACAAAATTTTGGTTATTCTGCTTTTGTACTGTTTCGTGCTGTAGAATTCCATTGAATTCAATTCGAATTAATAACGCGCCGAGGAAAGCGCACCCAACTGAGAAACTTCAATGCTTGCAGAATGCGATCAGTGGCAGCGGTGACGGCGTGGTGGCGAATGAAGCGGGCGGCAGCAGTCAACAGGTGCCTCCGAGCACCGCCAGCCCCGGCGGCACGCTGCGCCACATGGAGGCCATTGGACTACAGCGACGGCACACCGAGAAAATTGGACATCGTCGTGTTGACTCCGAAACGGAAGAAGTCACGTATAAAAAAGTCAGTCCGTGTGTTGTGGCTTGGTTCATTTTTCCACTCGTGTGTTACCATGAGCTGTGTTCGAATGCAAGTTGTTCAATGGATGCAGGTGCCGACGTCGCAAATCAGCGGCGCCATCCAGTTGGGCATTGCGAACAGCATTGGCTCCACGGCCAGCCAGCCAGAACGAGACCTCTTGTTGCAAGACTTCGATGTTGTTGTTAAAAAATCGTTTCCCAGGTTCAAGCGTTTGATTGCTGCTGCGAACTTTGTGCTATGTTTTTACAGCGCTCAACGTTTGTGTTGTTTTATGGGTTTTTTTCAGCGAGGGTTCATCAGTGACGCCGTCGCATTCGTTCACCGATTTTCGATTCAAGTGCTATGCACCGGTCGCGTTTCGTTACTTTCGCGACCTCTTTCTCATTAAACCAGAAGATTTCCTGGTGGGCGTTCCGATCGTTTGCGTATTTCCAGTTCATATTTCTGTATTTTTAGGGTGTTTAAGGTTCACCAGAAACGATGTTTATGTGTTTTGTTAGTTTTTGTTGTTGAAAGATTTATAAAAACGAATCATGTATTTATGAAAACGATTTATAAAAACGCACAATGTTCAATTTCAGTTCTCAGTATGTGGCGAGACGCTACGCGAGTTGTCGAATCCAGGCGCCAGCGGCAGCGTGTTCTATGTCACCCATGACGATCAGTTCATTCTCAAGACTGTACAGCTGAAAGAGGCTGACTTTTTGCAGAAACTACTGCCCGGTTATTATATGGTCAGAAAACACTATGTTTTTTACTTTCAGATGTTGGATGGCGTGAGTTGTTGCAACTGTAAATGTTTCTTATTTGTGTTTTTCAGAACCTCAACCAGAACCCCGCGTACTTTGTTGCCGAAGTTCTTCGGTCTTTTCTGTTATCAGGTGACGTGCTGGGCTGCGCTGCACTCTGAAACTTTTACCATTTGACCTTTTCTGGGAAACAAAAAAAAATCTTTTTTAGACAATTGGCAAAAATATTCGACTTTTGGCGATGAACAATTTACTGCCGTCTTCAGTGAAGATGCACCATAAATACGACTTGAAAGGATCAACGTACAAGCGAAAAGCGTCAAAGCACGAGCGAGAAAAAAAAAGACTCACCAACGTTAAAAGGTTGGTGTTTTGTTTTGACTGGTTTTGAGTTTAAAAAAACACGAATTATTTCGGAAATTTTTTTTCCAGATCTTGATTTTGTCGAGGATCACCCGGAGGGGTTGTTTCTTGAGGCTGCCACGTACGATGCACTGATGAAGACAATCAGTAAAGATTGCCTGGCAAGTTCAAAACAATTGATAT
>JASANC010001496.1:0-49362 GCA_030248135.1 Theristus sp. LFF4_11 | reverse complement strand
TTTTTTTCCATAGTGTAAAGCGCCATTCATGGAGGTTGAAGCGCGCTGAAGCGCGCTGACGCGCTTCACTTTGCTACACATTCACGAAGCAAAAAAACAGCGCGCTTCAGCGTGCGTCAGCGCGCTTCAGTTTTGGAGCACATGCGCATTCACGGACGCGCGCGCTGAAGCGCGCTGAAGCGCGCTGACCAGCTTCATCGTGAATGAAGAAATGAAGCTGCGTCAGCCGCTGCGGCTTTTTAGGTTTTTTGCCCATTCACGAACGCGCGCGCTGAAGCGCGCTGACGCGCGCTGAAGTGCGCTATCATGAATGATGAAATGAAGCTGCGTCAGCCGCTGCGGCATTTGATGTCCGGACATCAAATTTGTGTGTGCAAAATCGCTGATTGTTGCTGTCAGTGACAATCTTTCACAAATGTTGCAAGACTTTTTTGTTAAATCATTTAGCACATCGGTACCCCACACCGTGATGTGAAGTAATTGTTTTCTTCAACTGCGGTTTGGCGTGAAACCTTTTTCCTTTTTTAGCGTTGCCACGGTGTAGAGCATTGCAAAAAAAATTTCATCAACGGCAGCACATGATTAGTGAATGTTGCACAAATCAAAAGATCAAAACATTCACTGAAACGGCAAAACCAAGGAATCGAAGCGGTATATAGTGTGTACTAAACAGCACGTACGGAGACAACACAGACAACAGCACAAAACGATAAAACTGAACGACATTTAATGAACAAACACCTAGAGAGCTTCCCGCTTGTCAACTACTATAGTGCAGTGGTAACATGTTGTGCCTGTCAGCACAGAGGCCAAAGTTCGAAACCCGTCTTAGCCCAGTTGTTTTTATCGTTTTTATCTGTTGGTTTCTTTCACAAACGCAGCACAATAAAACTTACTGTATTCCTCAATTAATTTAATTTTACCACAATTAAATTCATTCCCTTTTTGGTCTGCATCTATCACAATTGAAAGCGCAGAAATTATGCAAATACGTTTCATTTTTCAGACAAGCCGCTGCGGCATTTGGGGTCCGGACATCAAAAGCCGCAGCGGCTGACGCAGCTTCATTTCTTCATTCATGATGAAGCTGGTCAGCGCGCTTCAGCGCGCTTCAGCGCGCGCGTTCGTGAATGGGCAAAAAACCTAAAAAGCCGCAGCGGCTGACGCAGCTTCATTTCTTCATTCATGATGAAGCTGGTCAGCGCGCGTCAGCGCGCTTCAGCGCGCGCTTGCATGAATGGGCCTTAAGGTCCACTTCTGGCGCCTTGCTTCTTTGCCCATCGTTAGAGGCTAAACTCTTCTTTTATTTTACCGCCACTACTCTTTTGTAATAGTTAAACTCCTTTAATGCTATTCGTTTGTCACATCCATTGTGCATTTAAATACGTGTCTTTCTTTGTAATTACATAATAGTACTCTACACTTGACACACAATAAACGAATTCCAGCTAAATGCTCGGTATCGTCTTGTGCTTAGGGTGTCTGGGTACTGCGTGGTCGCCCACGTTTTAGGGCGCCTGCGCGATCCGTCCAGGAACTGCGCCTGACGTAGGGGCGCCTGGGCGACTTGGGCGACAACTCACCCGCCTGAGCCTATAGCGACAGGTGTGAATTGTGACGGTCTCGCCTAAAATCTATCAATCGTAATATAATTCAATAATCAATATAATCTTTGCGTGATTCAAGTTTGAAACGACAAAGAGAGACCATAACTTCTGTGTAACACTAACACTGTGATCAACCAGTGACAAACCGTGATGAACCCAGTGATCAACCAAGTGATTCATCCAGTGATTCTCGAACCGAGAGGCTCACTAAGCCCTCATTGTGTGGCCGATGTCTGTGAGGCGAAGCCGCAGTCACCAGCCGTTATCGCTGTCGGTCACCGCCGCACAGTATCGGGTATGAGGCACACCCTTGGAGTGTCTACTCGAGGGACATGCTCAATAGAACCCACGATGGGAGTCCGTCCAGAAAGTGGCACCCCGAGGGTGGAACCACAAATGGAGGTCTCGCCTCGACTGAAATCACAAATTGAGGTTTACCACCTCGACTGGCACGTAACACGTACCAGAGAATACTTGTTACGGGACGCACCTGTCAGCAGGGCGGCTCCGTATCAAAATATCCGCAGACGGACTTTGAAGGCCGTTGCGAAAAACCTGCAAGTATCGGCTCTGCTTGACAGACCGATTTATTGCGACAAACTCGAATGCGATAGCTTTGTGAATCTAACGATTTACAAGCATTTCGGCATAAACCCAATAGACCGTCGGCTCAGTTTTACGCCGAGCGAGGTCATTTCGGATGCTGGTTATGGAAGTAATATTTCAGGTTCTTCCATTTCCAGATTAGCACCATCGACACTCGACCACATTTACAATGTGTTACGAGCGCCGATAATTAATTTGGATGATGAAATCGAAGTTATTCAAGGACACTTCGAAATCTCATTGGCATTATTGTATTCTAAAACGACCGCGACGCCAGGAATGACGATTGTCGGTGACTTACGACCGCGCGACGCGATTCGCATGGTAACCGATATGGCCGCCGATGACGACGCATATCGAACAAAATTGCCTGATGGCCGAATTGTGCCATTACCGTCCACCTTTGACAAGGTTTACGGCGCAAAGGAAAGGTACGTCACGGGGAAACATTATTTTGCTCGTGTCGCTTTATTAAAATGGAGACGCGGTCGGGTGCATTTTGACCCGGTCGCGACGTCGACGCCCAACCGTTTTTCTTGGTTGAGCGAGTCAGTACCAGAGATTGCTATCGTGACGGCAACTCCGTCTGATAGCATGAGGCTATCATCCACGAAACTCACTGACGTGACAGCGGAGCTGTCCGACAGAGAGACGGAACAAGGGGAACTTCCACTTCGTCCCCCTAATAGAATGGAGAACCGGACGGCATATTTTACGCCGCCGTGTTCAATCAAACGGCCAGGGCCGGTTGCAATCGCGACCACCCAGTCCAAGAATGACTCTGCAGGGAAAACAAAATTTCTGCAAAGTGATTCAGTCCAGGATAACCGAGTGCTTGAACAACGGGATTCTAAACAGAAAACCATTGATTCCGGATCCGAGGCAGATGACGAGCGTCAGGCTCGGAAACGCAAAAAGCGTCGTAAAAAGACCTGGTCGAATAGACGACAGGCATTGTCGACTATTGAGAGGCGCCGTTTGACAGCAGAATTTTCCGCATTCAAACACGCTGAACACACACCAAATCAGTTACGATCTGATACTGATTTACTTTTGAGCTCAAGCTCACACACAAGCCTATGCTTGCATGGCTTGTATGACGAACAGTCTGGCCAGTCCAGCTATTATCATCGTCGCATTAACGAACTTGTTAAAGCGAAATCTCCTCTCGTTTCAGGTTCGGAAACGAGGGAAGAAAACGAACTAACGAAAGAAAATCAACGACACAACGCTAATGGGGTTGTGCCGCTGAGCATAACTCAAGAAACAAGACAGCGGACTCAATGTCTGCCTGTACGTACTCAAGAACATGGGCGACAACACAACACAAGTGCAGTGTTGTCGAAATCCATTCAACCAATTCAACAGGGACAGAACCTGAACAATTCTGTGCCTGCTGAAAACAATCAAATGTCAGAAGACCGACACGACATGAACAGTGTTGTGCCGCTTCAGACGAATCAATTAATTCAACAGGTGCAGAACCTAAATAGTGCTGTGCCTGCTGAACAAAACCACGTGTCGAAAAGACAACACAGCATCAACAGTGTTGTGCAGTCTGACACAAATCAATTGAACCGACAGACACAGAACCTAACAAGTGCTGTGCCTGTTAATCGAACTTCAATGTCTGAAAGACAAAACAACACGAATAGTGTTGTGATGTCTGAAACAATGGAACAATCAAGTCATCAACGACACATTGCAATAACTACAGTGTCATTTGACCCCACACTTGTGACAGAGCAACCAGGCAACACCAACAGGGTGCTGCAGTTGAAACAATTGCCACAAACTGGGAGACCGGAACACAAACAATGTGTGTATCCGTCTCCCCATATTTCAGTCAGTTCGAGTGAGTACACGGATGACCCTCGAACGGCTGAAACTAGTGGTAGCAATAGTGAGTTCGACATGCGTATTTGCATGCTTGGCGTGCAAAGCAGTGAAGACTCAAATAGCAGCAGTGGACGTGGACGATTAGTCACGCCACCCACTGCTAAACGCGTGAACGCACCGCCTCTTACCAGAGCGACGTCACGACTACAACAAATGCCAGACAACGAACCTGGTGCTGGTCCATCTAATGAACCAGCAAATACAAACCAACTAAGTGAAGGAGCAATTTACTCCTTCCTTCCATACAGTTTGCCAGACGAGATTCTCGGAACGGCAAAACCGCACAAGTTGTCACTGATCTCAAGAAGATTGAATCAGTTGACACAACAACTCAATGATGTGCCAACCACACATCAAACGGTCTTGGATGTGCTAGCATCTGTACTAGCGCACCTAACTGTTGAAGATAGTAAAAAGCCAACGTTCCAAAAGCACTACAAACGCTTCTGGGACGCATGGACTGACGCGAAAGCTAAATTATTTCGCGGTCAAGTACCAGTAACCTCTAATGCCCGTGCTATTCCACTTGAGTTGGAATCACCACAGGTGTTGGATAATAACCAAAACCAACTCTCAAGTAGGAGAGAAGGTTCTGACATGGACGAAGAGTCGGCCGCTGCACAATCACAACGACCGTCTCAACCAAGTGCAACACGCTTCGACTACACGTCTGAGTCAAACCGATCAACATTCCGTACGTTGGACCAAGCTTTAAAAGCAGTGGCCAATGCAACGGCTGAAGGTTCACGTCGAATTATAGAGGCGCTTGAACGTAATGATGAAAACCGTGAGCGACAACACCAACAAACGTTGGCGCACACGGATGAACAAATGGAACAAATGCACGAGGCAGTTCAACAGAACGCACTCATGCTGCGCGAACATATTGGCGCAATGAACATTCAGTTTACGGACCGTTTAGGCCGCATAATGAATAGTTACTCGCGGGATATGACTGAGCATACCCACAGTAACAATCAACAATTCCAGATCATGCAAGATATCATGAAGGAACAAACGGACTTGCTCCGTGACTTCCTTACAAAGATACCGCACGAATTGACAGCCGTATCACAGGGTGAGACACCGGTGATTGGAATAAATATGGTGAACGATCAACACCCAACGTTGACGTCACATAACACAACTGGTGTGGTACATGTACCACCACCAGCTGTAGCAACAGTTACTACTATTGCACCAACGACCACTACAACAACCGTGGCGTCGGAGCAAAGAACAAACGTAGCGACAACAACACAAGCCGTGCTGTCAGTACCAACGTCTAGCACCGGAAGTAGGCCAACAGCACCGGCTGCTAGTCAACATCCTTTGGATTATATGACCAGGATGTCTGCCGTTTACGGTCCAGACCTTCCTGAAGACCTGGTGCAAATGTATATGCCACCAGCTCTGCTACCAATTCAATTGAAAATGGACGCGTTTCGCCGCGTCTATTATAAAACCAAAGAACCGAAAGACGGATGGTTGCGAGCACCTGAACTCGCACACCACCGCTTACGGCCAAGTGGTACATGGGTTCTGAAAAACGATTTGACCCAAACGGGTGCATTATCGTTTGAAGACCCACGCAATTATTATCCTCAACGCCTAACGGCAGTTGAAGAAATTCAATTGTGCAATAACACAATTGAACTTACAACCGCTGAAAAGCGAACTCTAGAGGAGCTGCAGCGTCGAACGCGTGCTCCCATACCAATGTATACACAACGGTTACCGACTGAGCAGTCAGCCGTTGGTACCAATCAACAAACAAGAACAACGATACAGTTGCCATCCAACATAACGTTGGAGCAGAACGAGCAAACACAACGTGCATGCTCGCCTGCAGCATCAGACGCAACCACCGTACCGGTGCAGCGTAATGATGAGTTGGCCGCGATGCTAGCAACACACTTTGCTGCTAACACGCGGGTACAACAAACACAACCAGTAGAGGTTCAACAGACCATTCAGCAAAATCGACCGAGATTCGCTGATTGGTCAAACAATCAAAGTCCAATAATTGCAAGCGCGCCTGTTTCACAAACTCGCACGCAGGCAACAGACAATGTGATCGCACCTCAACCGGCGATCACAAGTCAAAGATCAAATAGCCAATTTTTACTGACTAATGATCCAACGATTCGAAGTACCACAACATCATCAGTATACACCGCGCTGATGGCGTTGATACCAAAGCCTCAAAACATTGAGGATTCGAATAAAGCTTTGGAGCGACACGCACAAGCTATGAAGTACGTGCGTGAAGCGACTGGCTATAAAAACTACGAAGGGCCCAAGACTGGTCCCATCGTAGCCTATTTGGACAATTTTGATCCAGCTATGGAAATGCTAGGCTTTTCCGAGCCGGAGAAACTATTGTACTTGATGAACCACCTGACAGGTGAAGCTAAAAGCTTCCTGTCATCTATTCCCCAAGAGGAACAGACTAACTATCAAGCAGTTCGGTCACGACTGCAGATAGCTTTCTCGGAATATACGCATTCAGATCAGATGCAAATGAAACTGGATGCGTGTAAACAACGCGACGACGAAACAGTCGCAGCATACTCACAGAGAATGCTTGAAATTTTCATGCCTCTCTCTGCGGGTTGGCACCCAATGGAAGTCGAACGTCAGAAGACGTCCGCATTTATTCGAGGTTTGACGCCTTATATCAAGAGTCAAGTCCGATTGCATTGTCCGAACCCGGACTACACTAGTGCTTACGCACAGGCAGTCCGCGTAGAATGTATCGCCAACTTACTGAAGTTGGAAGGTAATGAACTGCGGCCAGATGGTAATTTGGTAACGCAGAAGGACAAAACGTCCAAGCCGGACAGCAAACCTGCTACCGACAGGCAAGGACAATCGACAAGTCCCAGGTATCAAAGTAAGTTTGGTACCTGGAACAGAACAAATAACCAGTACTATCGTGCTGGTGGTGGCTACCAATCCAACTTTAGGAATCGGCAGCCACAACAAACACAACAACAGCAAACAGGGCCACCACGGCAACTGACACAGCAACAGTATCAGAAAGCTGATGCTGAGGCTAAAACAAAAACACCGTCTCCTCAGGCGAACAGCCAGGATAAACGTGTTTCATTCCAGGAGAATAGACAGACCGATAGGTCTCGTCCATTTTTCCGGGGACGACCACCACAGAACCAAAACAGATTCGGTGGTGGACCGTCGGCGAAAGCCATAAACAACGTTGACACCATTGATGCCAACGATGACGATAGTGACAATGATTCCCATGGAATTCATAGTCCTAATTCGGATGAATACGACCAATAAATATCACACTTTATAGATAATGTGGTCGATTCACCGGAAAAAGAGCAGCGGATGCTCGATTATTTGTTCGCCCGTGGTGAACAAATGCAACAGAACGATGACGACGAGGATGAGGACTTGGAGGACTCAGACTCGCCAGCCATGCGTATCTGTACATTAGGAAATGGACCAGATGAGACACCCTTAACGGCGAAACATCTGGAACAACAACGTCAATTAGCGAAAGCAGTGGGCAAATGTGCATATTTGCGACTGCGCTTCAATCCAAAGTTAAGTATAGTTGCATTGAACGACACTGGCGCTTCAATGAACTCGATTTCAATAAGAGATCTGGCTCGATGTCTCGAGGCAGGTGTCACAAAAATTAGCGACATTGGTGCATGTCGTTTATCGCTGCGTGACTTCAGCAACAATGAAGTTGTTATGTCCGCATTCGTGACACTACGTTTGTGTTGTGGAATGTATGGCCCTAGGGACATAACATTCTTTACACATCCACAATGCAAGGTCACTGTGCTTGGGCGCAATGGTCTTGTACAATTTTCAGGTGAGTCAACACCTGAAGGTCTGGAAGTCGTGCAACGCACGTGCTGTCCAGTACAAATACCAGAATTATTAGATCCTAAGGATGTCCCAGCACATGCTCAGGTTCTAAGAATCGTCGAAAAGAAAATCGAACGATTGAAATCGAAACGAACTCTGCTACATATGGACATGTGTAACAAGGTCGAACACAAAAGGGACAATGATGACGACGACTTTCGCATCCCTTCGGATGGAATCGTCTGTCTTCTACAAACGGCATACTTACAGCCTAACCAAACGGCAAGTATTAAAGCCAAAATTATTGAGTCAAAAGTCAAGCCTGTGCATGACCCCGAACTCGAACAATTCACTGAAACAGTGAACGAAGACCCAGAGGGACTCGAATATTTATTCGAACCCCATGGAATGTACGAAGGTGACATGCCGGCGGCGTGCCAGCCGGTTATGGCCACCTATAACCCAGATGTTAAAGAAATCGACATCTTGATTGACAATGTCTCGGATGTCGCTTACACGATCAAACAAGACACACAGCTTGGGTTTATAACCCCTGTGTATCGACCATCGATCAGCAGGAACAGCGAAATAACCGCGTTCCCGCAAATCAAAGCAATGGAAGATACCATTCTTAACGGTTGTATTAACGCCGTTAGAACAACAACAGTAGTCAAAGAACCTCCAGACGCATCTACCCACATTGGTGAGCAGACGCGCCAGGAAGGCATTCCGGAATTTCAAACACCTGAACAGGAGTTTGAATATAGACGACAGAAAATCGAGGGGTACTATAAAGATAAGTTCCCTCAACTTTCAAAAGAACACCAGGAAAAGATGCTCCAATTATTGGGCAAATTGAATGGTGCATTTTTCCTATTAGACACGGACTATGGCGATTTTAGCCTAGTCCAGTGTGAAATAGATACCGGCGATGCAAAGCCCATAAAGGTGCCGCTACGCCGTATGCAATATGCGTTCCGTGAAAAAGTGAAGCTCCAAATCGAGCACTTGGAACGCATGGGTGTGATTGTCAAGTCGAAATCGGCTTGGTGTTCACCATTAAACCCGGTTTGGAAACCGAATGGTGACGTTCGACTTTGCTGTGACTACAGAAAGTTGAACGCAGTAACGGTAAAGGATGTTTATCCGTTACCAAGATGCACGGATTTGATCGACATGCTTGGACGCATGCGACCAAAAATATTCAGTAAAGTCGATTTGAATTCTGGCTATTGGCAAGTCAGAATGCATCCAAACTCACAAGAAAAAGCAGCATTCAGTAGCCCATTCGGATTATACGAGTGGACACGTATGCCCTATGGACTTGTAAATGCACCTGGAATTTTCCAGCGCATGATGCAAGAAGTACTGCAGCCGTTAAACGACTCGCGGTACTCATGTTATCTTGACGATATCCTCATCGTCAGTGAAACAATGGAAGAGCATTTCGAGTTACTCGAAAAACTCTTCACACGACTTCAAGAAGTCAACTTGAAATTATCACCTAGGAAGAGTGAGTTCTTTATCAAAGAAGTTCTCTTCTTAGGTTATATCATAACAGCTGACGGGGTCAGTCCCAACCCAAAGTTGGTGGCCGCCGTGAAACACCACCCAGTACCACACGACCAACAGGCCGTGCGCAGATTTCTGGGTTTGGCAGGCTTTTATCGCAGATTCATAAAGAATTATGCGGTGATAGCCAAACCATTGATTGTCAGGTCCGGTACACGACCTCACTTCACTCAACCCCCAAAAACTCTGACTGTGATATTTTATTGTACTGTAATTCTTCCACACTTGGTAATAGTTCACCTATTTTTGTATTCAACGTTCAACCTTTTTATTATTATTGGTCACCATCAACATTCACCACCTTTAATTACCATTCTTTCATGTTTTCGTCATACTCTATCACTGCTCTTGTCTCACGATAAACGACAAAAACCAACTCCGCTTGGAAAGTCGCGTGGACAAGTGTTCGGGTATCGTGTGGTCGCCCCACATTTGGGCGCTTCACGATCTGTCCAGGACTGCGCCTGACATCGAGAGGGCGTTCTGGGCGGCAACTCACGGCCAGACCCTAAAGGTACTGGTGTAAACCTTTGCGGCTTCGTCTAAAATCTGTAAACCGTAATCAATCACAACAGTCTTCTTTTGTAAACGTTTTATTCTTTGTCGTCCTCGATTGACGAATTCTGAAAGAAGCCATAACAATTGTGTGAACTAATCAACGGCGTATTCAACGACGAATGAGAGGCAATGGCTCAAGCCCTCATTACGCGGCTGGAACTCGAACGGCGTCGCAGGTGGCAGATGCGAGCGAGTCGGTGGCAGAGACTCGTAGTCGTTTGACTCCAGCAATGAGGCACATCCCTCGGACTTCGGTTCGTAGTAGGGTGGCACTCAACTCGTGTGACACGAGCGTCAAAATCCACTCGTCTGCAAACTGCAGCCGGGGGATGATACCGCAAATGGAGGTCTATCACCTCGACTGGCACTTTGACAAAAGTAACCAGAGTCTCATAAGGAACGCACGAGGAATTACTCGGGCGCCTCCTTTCCAGAAAGTTCGCAAAAAGACGTTGCGAACAATCAACAAAAGTCAACTGTTGGCAGCCTTGTTGGATCTGCCAATCTACACGAACAGAGAGCAAGTCACCACTGTAGTGACCGATCTCATTTATGAGCACTTTGGCCTCACTGCCAAAGAAAACCAACGTCTGACCAAGTCGCCCTGCGACATGGTATCAGACGCGGGTTATGCTAGCTACGCCTCAGGTTCTTCTGTGGCGACGCTATCGTCTGAAATGGTCATGCACTTAAAACGTGTCTTGACCGCGCCAATCATCAATCTTGATGAAAGCGCTGTTGAAATACAAGGCGACTTTGAGTTCGCTCTTGCACTATTGTATTCAAAGACAGTCGCCACCCCAGGGCTGACGATTGTCGGAGGCGTACGTGCCGAGGAAGCAATCAAAATGATTAGCGACCTAGCAAAACACGACGCCGCATATCGGACCAAGCTCCCAGACGGCCGAGTGGTGCCCTTGCCGGCAACATTCAAGCAGGTCTATGGAGCAAAGGAACGATACATCACGGGAAAGGAATACTTTGCCCGTGTTGCACTGTATAAATGGAGGCGAAATCGGGCCGTTTTTGACCCGGTCGCCACTTCAACACCCAATCGACAATCATGGGTGAACGAGCATCTCCCTGAGATTGCTCTTGTTGGAGCTACTCCACCACACGAAATGGGAACGCAAGGAGAGACAGTCTCCCGTCCCCCTGCTCAGGTGGAGCAGCACACACAATATTATACGCCGTTAAGTACGACGCATTATCATACAAGACATTTTGCGAAAAGCAATAACTTTCTGCAAAGTGATTCAGTCCAGGGTAACCGAGACCATGAACAACAACGGAACTCATTGCAGAAAACCGTTGGTTCCGGCTCTGAAGCCGATGATGAACGCAAATCACGTCGTAAAAAGAAACGACGCAAAATGGATCCATCACAAAGGCGACAGTTTCTGTCGACCATTGAACGCCGTCGCTTGGCTGCAGAATTTGCTGCATTCAAACGACCTGGCAGTCATACAAGAAACCAAGCTGCAAAGCTTGTGCTTTCAGGTCACAGTGACCATCTGAATCAACCGAGCTCGATGTCGAGCTTAGGTTTGAAAGAGCTGTTTGACGGTAAGACCGGCCAAACTAGCATTTACAACGATAAAATCAATGAACTAGTGAAAACTAGCTCACTGAATACGTCACATGAAGTGAACTCTGATTCACGTTTGCTATGCAAACAGTTTAGTGCCAAGGCACACGTGCAAAAGGAAACGTATTCCGATACGAACCTGCACAGTCAAACACACTGTACGCCAGTGCTATTGAAAGAGGCAGCTCTGTCAGACAGAATGCATACCTCACACACAAACGCACTGTGTGACGCCAGTCATACAGCGCGCGCGAAAGAGGCAGCTCTCTCAGACAGAAAGCATACCTCACACACAGGCGCACTGGGTGACGTCAGTCACACAGCATGCGCGCAATACCACACAGACAGCGCGTGTCTGTCTGACAGTGGTGCAATAAAAACGAGACAGCACACTAGTGCTGCTCTGTCTCACACGACTCAAATGAGTCAAATGAGACGGAACGCGTTTTACGACGCTCCGTCTGACTTAGTCTTGGCAAAAAGGCGTCACTTTCAGGCTTCGTTGGCCTCAGTGTTGCCGTCGCCAATACAATCAGTTCCGACTGAACACAACGCTACAAGCGCTGCATTGCAGGATGCAATTGCAGTAAATCAGCAGCAATACGACACTGACAATGTCGCTTTGCTCACTGAATTACAATTTGCGCAGCAAGCCGCATGGAATCAACGGCTTTTACTGTCGCATTATTACAAGGAGGTCTCAAGCAGCCCTACACAGGACTCCTTGAGTACAAACTCAACCAATACGGATCCAGAGGACAACCGTATTTGCTTACTCGAAGCGAACAGCGACGAGTCGAATAGTGATGATAGCCGTCAGGCTACACCACCTACTGCAAGAAGGCCGCTGGTGCCACCACCAGTGACCAGGGCATCAGCCCGTAAAACGACCGCACCAGGTAATGAACCAGGTGCCGGTCCCTCACATGCACCAACACGTGCAAGTGAAACGTACGAAGATCCGATTTACTCGTTTCTTCCCTTCAGCTTGCCTGAAGAAATCCTCGAAACTGCTACGCCGCAAAAGCTGGCGCAGGTTTCGAAACGTCTGAACGAACTCACGCGACAACTAATCGCGGTCCCTCAGACGCATAAAACAATATTGGATGTCTTAGCACCAATACTAAGACACCTCACTGTCACTGACAGTAAAAAGCCAGTGTTTCAAAAACACTATAAGCGGTTCTGGGAAGCGTACACAGACGCTAAAACCAGACCACACAGTGCGCACGCGACCGATTCGGTTCGCACGCCACTAGAGCGGTTGACGGCGACATCGCCGCAATCACTTGATAACAATCCAAGTCGAACTTCCGCCCCGCGGAATAATTCTGACATGGATATGGAGTCCGGCGCTGCTAATTCGCAGCGTCCGTCTCAATTTAGTGCGTCTCGTTTCGACTATACGTCGGAATCGAATCGCTCTATGTTTCGTACAATGGACCAAGCTCTCAGAGCTGTGGCCACTGCTACCACAGAAGGGTCACGCCGCATTATTGAGGCGTTAGACCGTAATGACGAAACTGTGAAGCAACAGCACCAACAGGTGCTGGAGCACACAGAACGTCAGACACAACAAACAAGTGTCAACATTAGAGATAATGGTGACACTATTCGTGGGCACATAGCCGCGATGAATCTGCAGTTCGCCGACCGTTTAGGCCGGATTATGAACAGCTATTCACGCGATGTGCATGAAAATACTCGGAACACCGACAGGCAGTTCGCGAGTTTACAAGATGCAATGAGAGATCAAACTGATCTCTTGCGCGAGTTCTTGACTCGTAATCATGCAGAAATGCAATCGACATCTCACGCTGAGACGCCGATTACACACATTCACATGGTGAATAATCCACAAGACGCACCCACGTCTGTGAATACAACGGTAACGGCACAAGTGCCACTACCACAAGTAACTGCTGCGAGTACAGCAGCTACTATTACGAATGTGCAGACTGCCACCACAACGGTGACATCTCTTGCACAGAATACGCTGTCGGCAGCACCAAATGTGCCACCGACAACACTTGCGTCAATAATGCAGAGCAGACAGTTACCTGCTGCTTCTGTTCCGGCACATCCGCTCGAGTACATGGTCAAATTTGTTGACGTGTACGGTGCGGATACGCCTGCAGAATTGGGGCATATTTATATGCCTCCAGCACTGTTGCCAGTGCAATTGAAAATGGACGCGTTACGTCGCGTCTATTATCAAGTCAGAGAGCCACCAGGTGGATGGCTCAAAGCGCCAGAGGTCACAACACACAGGTTGAGACCGACAGGCACATGGGTACAAGCGGACGACACCACAATGGGTGCCGTAACGCATGAAGACCCACGTCGACTGTACCCACAGCAGCTAACTGCTGCTGAGGAGGTACAGTTATATCACAATTCGATAGAATTGGCCACTTCCGAAAGGAAGACAATAGAGGACTTACGGCGTAAAGCACGTGGTCCTACTAATGTGCAGTCACGGCTTCCGACACCACAGGTGCCGAGCCGACTGCCATCACAAACGCAGGTGACAACAAATTTGCCATCTACGTTAGCTCCGGCTCAGACGAGCTCTTCGGTGTTGCGTCCAGCTTCACCGGCGAACTCTGAAGCAACAACAGTTCTTGCACAAAGAACTGATGATGTTAATGCACTACTGACAGCACATTATGCTGCAGAAGCGCAACCAGCTCAACGAGCAACACACGTTGACGAAAGTCAACAAAACCGGAATCAGTTTGCTGACTTTGTACCACAAAGCAGTCAAGCTGCTCCAAATGTGCAACTCCATCAGGATAGCACTTCTGTCAATAATGTTACCACGGCACAGCCGCCAGTAACACGTCATACAACAAGTGCACAGCTCTTGTTGCAAAATGACACGAATATCCGCAGCACGACTACTTCGTCAGTGTATGCGGCATTGATGGCTTTAATTCCGAGACCACAAACAGTGGAAGACTCGAACAAAGCCTTAGAACGTCATGCACAAGCAATGAAGTTTGTGCGTGAAGCCACTGGCTATAAACATTATAATGGTCCCAACACGGGTCCCATTGTCTCCTACCTGGACAATTTTGATCCAGCTATGGAGATGTTAGGTTTCTCCGATCCAGAGAAACTATTATACCTGATGAATCACCTAAATGGTGATGCCAAAAGGTTTTTATCGTCTATTCCCCTTGAGGAGCAGACAAACTATCAGGCGGTACGTAACCGTTTGTTAGTTGCATTTTCTGAGTACACTCACTCAGATCAGCTGCAGATGAAATTGGACGCTTGCAAGCAAGCGGACAAAGAAACTGTAGCTGCATATTCACAGAGAATGTTGGCAATTTTTATGCCACTCTCTGCCGGATGGCACCCACTAGAAGTGGAACGCCAGAAAACGTCAGCCTTTATTAGGGGACTGACACCCTACATTAAAAGCCAAGTTCGCTTGCACTGTCCGAATCCGGACTACACCAGCGCGTACGCACACGCTGTGCGCGTTGAGTGTATGGCAGACTTACTTCGGCTTGAAGGTAGCGAACTGCTACCAGACGGAAATCTGCAAGTCCGAAAGGACCAAGCAGTAAGGACTGACAGTAAAAATACTGCCACTCCAAATAGTCAGACGGGATCCAGGTTTCAACGGTTTGGAAACTGGAACCGAAATAATACACAATATAGTAGGCCTGGAACAAGGTTCCAGCCCAACTATACAAGTCGACCGCAACAGCAGTCGCAACCAAATCAACAACAGTATCAGAGGCCTGACACTGCTGTTCAAAATAAGTCACGATCACCGCCGCCTCCGGCTAATAACCAGGACAGGCGGGTGACTTTTAAAGAGAGCCGTCCGGCGGAACAACCGCCGAAGGTTCATTTTACGAATAAATTGCCCGCGCCAAGAAGGTTTGGTGCCGGTCAATCTTCTCGCAGTGCTCAGTCTCCTGAGGACACTGAAGAGAATCAGGAAAATGGTAACGATGATTCCCAAGGGAACCACGACCATGAACCTGAACAAGATGATTACGACAAACAAATGTCGCAATTCATCGATAGCGTCGTTGACTCTGAAGAAAAGGAGCAACGTATGCTCGAATACTTGTTCGCCCGTGGTGAACAAAATAATCAGGACGAAGAGGACGAGGACCAAGAGGACTCGGACTCACAAGTGATGCAAGTATGCACACTTGGTCCCGGACCAAATGAAACGCCAATTATGCCGTACCATTTGGAAAGACAGCGACAGCTGGCTAGAGCGGTAGGCAAATGTGCCTTCGTCAGACTGCGGCACAGTCCGCGCTTCAGTATAGTTGCATTGAGCGACACGGGCGCTTCAATGAACTCAATATCCGTTCGAGATCTCGCTAGATGTCTCGAAGTCGGAGTCATACAACTAAATGACATTGGCGCATGCCATCTGTCATTACGCGACTTCAGTAATAATACGGTCGCGATGTGCGCATTTGTTACATTGCGCTTGTCATGTGGAATGTACGGCCCTAAGGACCTCACATTCTTTACGAGTCCAACGTGCAAGACAACTGTTCTTGGACGTAATGGACTAATAGAATTCTCAGGTGAATCTACACCTGAAGGATTCGAAGTTGTGCATCGCACAACACCAGTGCGTGTTCCAGAATTACTGGACCCGCAAGACGTGCCAGCTCACGCGGAATTACTCCAAGTGACTGCACAAAAACTCGCAAGGCTACGAGCCCAGCGAATTTTAATGCCCATGGATGTGTGCAACAAGTTGCACGCAAAAATGGAGGGCGAGAGTGACGAAGTTCACATCCCTTCGGATGGAATCGTCTGTCTCTTGCAAACAGCGTACTTACAGCCAAATCAGACTGCAAGTATACGCGCCAAGATCGTCGAAAACAAAGTCAAGCCTGTGCATGACTCTGAATTGGACCAGTTCCAAGAAATAGTAAACGAGGACCCAGAGGGCCTCGAATACTTATTTGAACCTCATGGACTGTACGAAGCTGACACACCAGCAGCTTGTCAGCCAGTAATGGCGACGTACAATCCCGAGGTGAAAGAAGTCGACATTCTGATAGACAATGTCTCAGATGCCGCTTTTACTATACAGGCAGACACGGAGCTTGGTTACATGACTCCGGTCTACCGACCTGAAGAAAGCAGGAAAGGCGAAATTACCGCCTTCCCGCAAATTCAAGGTCTCGATAACACGACCTTATACGGCTGTGTTAACGCTGTAAGGACAACGACAGTTGTCAAAGAGCCACCTGACGCGTCTACTCACATTGGTGAGCAAGTGCGAAAGGAAGGCATCATACAATTTCAAACACCGGAAGAGGAGTTTGAATTCAGGCGTCAAAAGATTGAAGCCTTCTATAAAGACAAGTTTGATTTCTTGTCAATTGAAGATCGCACCAAAATGCTCCAACTGCTTGGCAGATGGAATGGCGCTTTCTTCCTGTTAGACACTGACTATGGCGATTTTAGCCTAGTTCAGTGTGAAATCGACACACAAGACGCAAGACCGATTAAGGTTCCTCTGCGTCGTATGCAATATGCGTTCCGTGAAAAAGTGAAACAACAAATTGAACACTTGGAACGCATGGGAGTGATCATCAAGTCTAAATCGGCTTGGTGCTCACCATTAAACCCAGTATGGAAGCCTAACGGTGACGTTAGACTCTGCTGCGATTACCGAAAACTGAATGCAGTTACGGTAAAAGATGTGTACCCTTTACCAAGGTGCACTGATTTAATTGATATGCTCGGCCGCATGCGACCGAGGATATTTAGTAAGGTGGACCTGAACTCTGGCTATTGGCAGATCAGGATGCACCCTCAGTCACAAGAAAAGGCAGCTTTTAGCAGCCCTTTCGGCCTCTACGAGTGGACTCGTATGCCTTATGGCCTTGTAAACGCCCCTGGCATCTTTCAAAGAATGATGCAGGAGGTATTACAGCCACTGAATGACCCCAGGTACTCATGTTACCTGGACGACATTCTTATCGTCAGTGAAACGATGGAGGAGCATTTTCAGCTTCTCGACCGTTTATTCGAAAGACTTCAGGAAGTTAACCTGAAGATTTCGCCACGTAAATGTGAGTTCTTCACAAAAGAAGTACTCTTTTTGGGGTATATTATATCCCCAGACGGGATCAGCCCGAACCCAAAGTTGGTTTCGGCTGTGAAACATCACCCAGTTCCTCACGACCAACAGGCAGTGAGACGTTTTCTGGGTCTTGCAGGTTTTTACCGCAGATTCATAAAGAACTATGCGGTTATGGCAAAGCCATTGAATCGTCTTTTATGCAAAGACGTGAAGTTCATATGGGGTCCTAACCAACAAAAAGCCTTCGACGAATTGAAGGAGGCTTTGGTTAGTGACCGCGTACTGGTTTACCCAGATTTCGATCGGTTATTTACGATCGAGTCTGATGGCTCCGTCGTTGGGATCGGAGCCACCTTACAACAAAAACAAGCTAACGGTGCAGTGAGACCGCTTGCTTGGGTTAGCAGATCGCTTACGAAAGCTGAGTCAAATTACACAGCTTCGGAGCAGGAAATGCTAGCTGTAGTGTGGGCACTACAGCAGTTTAAGGTCTACGTGTGGCGCAGACCTGTCGAAGTGATAACAGACCATGCAGCGCTGGTCTATATCCTTAAAAACCGCTCAACGAATTCACGCGTTGAACGATGGTGTCTCATGTTGACGGAATTTAATCCGACCATGATTCATCGGCCTGGAAGGCACAATGCAGTTGCTGATGACCTCTCGAGGTTACCAGCAGCACCGACTTTCAGAGACGTAAAACATCTCATTGAAAGCTCAATGGGTCAGTTGGCACCTGACCAACACATTGAACATAAACTCGCGATGGCTATGGAGCCAATCGTCGAGATGCCATACGCAGACAGATGTGAATTCTCATACGTTGAGAATCTCACGTCACTTCCTTACTATTTATGTAATGGAAGCGTGAAAGTGCTAGACAATCTTGAAAAAGAAAGTCAAGCAAATATCAATAAATTGGTTCAGGACGTGCGTAACGCTCAGAACCAAGACGATTTCTTGCGTGAAGTCAAAAGACTCGCACAGCAAGAAGAAAATGTTGAGCCACCGATAACGGAGACTCAACGCTGGTTTCAGCACAATAAACACCGCGTCTTCTTAGACGAGAAAACGCGTATTTTGTACTGGGTCGATGAGTTCGACCAAAGACATCGCATTATGGTGGCTGCTAACCACCAAAGCGAATTGCTGCAAGCAGCACATGAGAAGTCTGGACATTTTAGTCCAAGACGCTCATTAGCAGCGCTCACCAAAAAGTTTTGGTGGCGTAAAATGCGTCGAGACGTAGTGAATCACTACAGGGCGTGCCGCTTATGCGCAACACGCCAAGGTCAAACGCGACAATTGAAAAACCCGATGACAAACATCGAGGTTATTCCTAAGCCGTTTCAAAAGATCGCACTCGATCTGCTGAAAGTCGGCAAAGACAAACAAGACAATGATTACGTATTAGTAATCACATGTCTTTTTACCAAGTGGCCAGAAGTTTACTTGGTCAAAGATCAGACAGCGAGCACATGTATTCGCTGCCTGACTGATTATATCTGCCGGTTTGGTAAACCGACAGAAATGATTTCCGATAACGGAACTCAGTTTGTGTCTGCAGAAATGAAAAACTTCTGCAAGACAGAGGGGATATTTCAGAAGCTAACAGCTCCTTATCACCCTCAGAGTAATCCAACTGAGAGAAATCATCAGTGGATACTCGCTTCACTAGCGAAAGAGTGCGACAACCCAGCTAATTGGGCGGCGCACCTCTCAAAAGTGTTGTATAATTATCGTACCTCTGTGCATAGTAGTACAGGGTGTACGCCATGGGTACTCGTTTATGGCCGAGATCCGCCATTCCCGAGTACAGACATATTCAATCGGATACCCGATGAATATAATGAGGACCTCCCCACAAAGGAGGCTCTCCAATTGAAGCAGCATGAAGCTACTGAAATAGCTGCCCGTAATATACGGAAAGCTCATAAAGCCAGTAAACAGGCTTACGACAAACGCAAGGGCAAAGACCCTGCAGTTCGTCAAGGCAATCGCGTATTCAGAAGATACGCGTTGCGAGATGCAAAGACAAGGAAGTTGAGAAGGCAATTTCTGGGGCCTTTTCGACTCATCTTCCTGTCAAAACAGGGCGCAGCGTACCTGCTACCTGTTCATAAACCAGATGAAAAGCCAATTCTCTGCAATGTGCAGGAACTGTCTTATTGTTACGACCAGTTCCCAGATAAATATTTCTGGGACGGGAAGAAAGAATACCGGTTCAAACCGAACTGGTGTTCTGAACAACGTACCATCAGGATTCCCGAGGCAATATTGGCAAAAATACCTGCCAAAATGCTCGAAAACCCTGCGGAAACGCCTACGAGGCGTTTGCCCAGGCGAAACCCAGCCGAACAATCGACTGAGTAATTAGACAAAAGAAGGGCAGACAAAAATTTTGCCTGCACTTCTATTCAGTCAGGAGAAACCGATAGGTCGCTCCTGACGTCCGAAAATCCTCAGCTAAATAGTTAGCTGATGGATAATAAAGAAATAGAAGTTAAACTACAGCAATTCTGTAGTTTTAGCTTCCACATCTTTCGAAAAAGAGAACGTGAGGTGACGTGCACCCCACAATTCTCATTTTGCCTGAAGCGGTTGTGAAACAACCACCCAGCTTCAGTGAAAGGAGGTACACAAAATCAATTGTGTTCCCTCTCATTTCACTGGGAAGTGAGGGAAATTAAATTTTCCTAAACTACCCCAGAAGCAGAGGTGACTGAAGGTTCAGCCACGTCTGAAATTGAGTGAAAATTGAGCCACAGAATTAACTGTGAACCCAATTTTCTAAGACAGAATGTTAACGAGCGGCAGGACCGCTCGATAACAATGTCATCCCTCGAGCTGATTACGGCCAACATGTGGCCACACTCGTGCTCGAGGGAATCAAACAAAAATGAAATGAAAATTTCAATAAAAACCCCCCAAAACTGACCTGGAAATCCAGCGAAGTTCGCTAAAGTGAAAATATAGCGAGCGCAGCAAGCCAGCAGCTAAAAGCCGCTGGTTTCCCACGCTCGCCAGACAGCAACTGACAAAGTTGGCTGTCTTCCAAGCATAGCTTTCAGAATGGCAAGCTTCCAAGAAGCACGCCGCTGAAAAGTTGTGAAATACCGGGACAGCTGCCAAAGAACGTTCTAGAACGTTCAATCGGCCATATTGCCACTCGTGAAACATCGAGTCGGTTTTAGACTGTCACGTTGCAAGACGTTTGACAATCATTTTGGAATTCAGAATCAACACTGATTGTTGATCTGAATGAAGGTGATTCCAACACAAATTAGTGCTGCGATCACCACACAACAGTTATAAGATTGATCAGTCAATCAAACAACCAAAACGAGGGGCACAGCTTGCTCTGCACCCGGCGTTATTTCACGACCCTGGGTAAAAGGGCGTGAACCAACCACAGCCACGTGGCAGGCGGTTGTGCAAGTCACAGCCAAAAGGAGAGAATTTTCACTCTCCATTTCATTCGCGACGAAAACTTTCGGCGGGTGTTGTGTGCTTCCCTCCCCTTTTCATTTTTTTACTTTTTATTTTATTTTCATTTCTTTACTTTTATTTATTAATTTTATTTAATTTTATTATTTCATTTCATAAAAATCCCCACCTTAACTTAAAAATGGCCTTTTGGCCGCACCACCAAGTCGGGCTTGAAAAACAGCCCGTAAGTCTTGGTGGAGCGGTGCCCCACCCATAAAATTTTATTCCCCACTCAAATCAAAAATTCAAACTCTGGGCACCTCACCTTGCCGGATTTTTCGAAATCCGGTGAGAAAGCAAAAGTTCAATCGAACTTTGCTTTCTCATAAAAACGGCAAGCAAGAGATTGTTTCCTTGCTGCCAAACAGCACGGGCAGAGAGAGAGAAATTCTCTCCTGTCCACAGCTGAAAATGGCCAACAGGGGCTTGTACTCCTGCTGACCCACCGTCTAAAGACAACGAGGGCTTGTATCCTCGCTGTCACTTTGTTTAGAAACACGGTTTACGTGTTTCACCAAAAAGGCCCAGAGGACCTTCAAATTTTTGCATCTGCAAAAAGATGCAAAACTGTTTGTGTCTCCTCTTTATTTGTGCACTAAAGCGGTCTGTAGCTTTAGCTCACCTTCGCTAGCGCACTTTTTAGTTGCACTAACGCTAGGCATGCCGCTTGTGCTTGCATGCAGACACGCACAACTTGCTTTCTGTTGTGCAGTGCCTGTTTGTGTTGTGTCTGTGCTGTGTTTGTCTGTGACAACAGACAACACAGCACCAAACTTAATTTCTGTTCTTTTTATTTCAGAAATCAAGTAATTCTTCATTCGCATGACACGCGTCTTCGTCAACAAAGCGAAGAAGAAACAACAACGTCGAACGCCGGGGCCTCCAGCGGACGTCCACACGACGGACGAGGGCTCGACGAGCGAGTCCACGCTGCCTCTTAGTGAGGGGCAACCCCCGACACCACCACCGTCGGGAGGGCTTGTGCCGCCGGACACGACGGCACAGGCCCAGGCTGGAGGCCAGCCAACCGGAACTCCCGGGCATGAGGGAGATCCACCTCTTCAAATTGACCTCGGTCAAAATGATGATGGACGTGCAAACGTCCAAGCATCACCCTCGGACGGCACTCTGCTCGAAGAAATTCGAGCAGAGTACCTGAAAAACAAAGCGGCGGAAGACGTCGAAATTATCGACGCCGACCCCGCAGACAATCAGACGGACCCGGCTAGAAATAGTGCGGGTGCCGATTCTGAGAAAGGAGGCGATCGACAGCATGCTGCCGGTGCTTCCATGGACACGACTGTCACGGTGGAACCCGAAGAGGAACACCGTGATCAGGAAATGCATTCGGTTGAAAAACCGGATGAAGAAGCCGAGCAGGAACTGGCTGACCTGCTCGACTATGATCAGGTCCCTCTGGACTCAGAGGAGGACCAACCAGCCATTTTGGAGATCACACCCGACATGGGTGTGACTCACGAACAACTCTACGGCCAACTTGGCTTTGGAGATCAAGGATTCCCAATCCTTAAAGAAGATCACCCGGAGCACCTACGGGTGCAACCAGGTGATAATGAAGTAGAAGTGAGGCGAGCTGTCGCCGCGTTCTACGATTCCGAGCGCGAGACGTATCCAAACGTCCCACTCGGTTGGCGTACGTTGGGCCGCTTGCAAAATTACAAGCAGCTCCGACCTACTGCAGGATTTGGTCCACTGGTGTCAGTGCGACCAAGTCGAAATGTCTACTTGTTGGACAACAAGAAGGTGGTGGAATTGTGGACACACAAAACCCCCCACCGAATTCTCAGTCCTGAGGAAATCAGGCTGAGACTTCATTTGCCACGGCAAAATCCGGGTCCTTGGGCGGATATCCGCCTCGACCTCAGAATGACAAAGGCGAATACGTTCGCTTTGTCACGAATCAGCTCTGGTTGGACCATAGATAAATATGGTGACGACCACCCAGCAGCGGCAACGCACATGCTGGTAGAGCAGAGACAAGCAGAAGGCAGTGTGAACTGCCTTACTGTTCTTTATGGCTTGACGGGCACATGCCACCCAGCCATAGCTGCGTTGGAAGCACCAAATGTGTTTCCAGCGAGACCAAATGCAAATGTGCCAGTGTGGCCCATGACGGTTGCCGCACTGACACAATATGACACATCATCAATGGCGGGACACCACCTGATGCGTCATGGGCGCGTCTCACACGCGCCACATCAAGGCTACCTCGCAACAGAGGAAGACCTTGAATACAAAACGCTTGGTTTCGTGTACCAACTGTACACGAGCCAAAAACATGAGAAAGAAGGTGATGACAAATCACCTAGAGTTGCGTCACCGCAACAGGCAGGGTGTTCACCCTTGCCATTCAACATACATGACGATCTCTTGGAAAATACAAGAGACGATCATATTCCAGAGGACATCCATAACGGCACAGCCGTTACGGTCGTCCAAATTGTGAACGAGATCTGCAGGAAAGCAGCTCCGTTCATTAACAGTCGGTCAAATTTGCCGAAAAAGCTCATGCCCATTACTGCATGGAGTAATATGTGGCATGAAGGCACCATCACGTACACACGTCGTGATGCCATGCGACGACACGCACGCCTTATTGGCCGTGTCATGGGTCAAGCCACCGCGGTCACGTGGGTGGTTGACTACACACCTTTTCAGCTCAAAGAGCTGCTGAGGTTCATTGGTGAAAGGTGCAGTACCATGAACGGACACTTGGCACTGCACTACACCTATTTTCAGCCGGATAAAGGTCATCCTCGACCGGCAGCTTTGCACGAAACGCCGCGTTTCTACGCAGCATCCGTGCTTGCAGGCCTCGATTACGTGGCCGGCATCAAGTATCCAGTGCAGTTGTTCCTGTGCGCAGGCGCATACTGCTTTTGCATTGAGCTGGCCATCATGTTGGATCCAGCTCTGATTCAGGAACAACGAGAAAAGCGAAAGCTGCTCGTTGAGTTCCTGCTGAATGAAACTCTGACGTTCCATCATTGGGACGGACCAGAGGAATTCTTTGTGGGCATGAATTATGCCTACTCAGAGGATTTGCAGACGAAAAAGTTGTTTGCAAATACCTATCCAAAGAACCACAAGGATACTCGTATCCTTCTGGAAAATATTGGCATGTCCAATTACAACGGAACTCGTCCATACAAGTTCCGACCCCTGCCGACCCAGTATGGTCAGCCAGGGTATGTGCCGCCAACACCAGGCATGGTGCTGACAGCATTCACGGTGAAGATGCACGATGCCGTGCATTTTACCCGACAGGGTAAAGAGCGCAACTCGCAATTTTGCGAGGGCAGCTGGTTTATCAACAGTATTTCGCCAAGGCGAACATCTGTTAAATGGACTACCAACATTGGTAAACACTACGCATTCCAGTATAACTGGGTTGCGTTGATTTATGACGCACTGTTCATGTGCCTCGCATGCACAGACAGTATGGCTACGTCAGGCACAAAGATGCGTGACAAAACCAAAGTGGACACGCGGTACGATCAGTTCCGCGCGGCCATTGACGTCGGCCTGGCGTATATCGCCAGCGCTGACGAATACCCGTATGACATGTGCAATCAGCACAAGGTGCTGACGCAAGACTTGTCATTTGACAAGCTGCGAGCGAATCCGCTGATGCGGCTCGCATTTGCACAAACATATGGAGAATACGACAAAGTCGTACGCTTCATACAGCAACATCCAAAGGAGTTGCTCGAGGGAACATTCCCAATGCTGCCACACCCAGAAAAGTGTGCAGCCACACGTGAGAAACCTCACAACTACAAGCCGGTCGATCGTATCGATCGCCAGCTTATGGTGCACCAATATGTGCTCCAACGAGAACAACACTTGCGTGTTGTCCTCAATTTGCAAGTGGACGAGAGCAACAAGTTGCCCGGCCACACAAATCTCGCCGCTCATTCAGCGATCGAGAATTGCATTCAATGGTTTAAATACCGAACATTGCAATCCCTTGTGGGAATTGTAATGACTCACGCGACAAGCAACTATGGCTACCAGTTGGCCAATGTCGCATACGCAGTCTGCACGCGAACGTACAGGCTGTGTTTTCTCAAGGCGAAAGGACATAAATGTCCGCCTGGTTGCGAACCAGTGCCGCCTGAAGAAAAGGCTATTCAGCCTAATCCGCCATCCAGCTATCTGGGTGTGCAGATCGACCCACAAACACCGTGGTTCGACAGAAATTTCCTGAAGGCAGGACTCACCTATCAGGAAGGCCACAAGCGCCACATGCTCTTGCATCAAGAGCAACTGATTCGCACACGTGAGGAATCAGTATTCATTGAGTTCCAAATGAAATCGTCCAACAGCTGGGCTGGGACGTTTCATCTCAGTGACATTGACCGCCTCAGCCATTTTGGGGTGATCAAAAGTGAGACACCTGAGGAAAAACCTCAGTTTGTCTCAACACCGAAAGCAAATGCTATCAGGTACTCGTGCAGCAATGCTGACGTGTTCCTTGAAGACCTCACACCTGAGAAGGTGTTGGAGGAATGGCAACTTCTTAATTTGAAGACGCCAATTTCAACGTCAATGGACGTGACATTGATTTTGTCACTGTCTGAACGCATCAATATGCCAACAAAGGCAATGATGGAACTCAAAGTGAAAGATTTTATCTTCACATTTGAGGATATCAAAGCATTGACATTCGCAATGCTAGTGCGTGCAGCGTTAGAAAACATTGTCTATCGCTTGACGCAAAACGGTCAGCAACGAGTGAAGAAGCTGACCATGAAAATCGCAGAACTCAACCGTCAGGTTGAGCATGCAATAATGGGCACAAGCCACCGCCGTACGGTGTTCAACGGCTTCACCCCATTTCAAAGCAAAATGCCGCAGCGTCGTGCCGACAGGTCGGACACAGACGAATCACTGCTACCGTCTATGTGCACACGTCTGTGTGACATCGACGAATTTGCCGCCAAAGAGCAGCAAGAACTGGCACGTGCGTGGTCAACAGCCATGCACAATCACTTGACGATGTCACAACGTCAAGATCTGCAGAATGCTTTTGACAAGCAAAACAAGAAGCTGATCAACCAATTAGTTGATCAGATTCGTAAATATCATGGATCGCCAATAACGCCACCGCGACCAGTACTTCTGGAACGGCAGGCGGAGATCCATAAAACGCTCTTTGAACAACAGAGAGCGCGAGAAGAACAACAGCAGGCCCGTAAAGAGGCGGAGCCTACTGATGACTTGGGATTGCCGCTGTCTGAAAAGACAGCCGCATCTCGATCTCAGTCGCCGGTGCTGCAGCCAGCGACTGAACAACAGTCAGGTCTCTCTGTGCCATCACAGGAGACTGTTGAGTTGCAACGACAGTTGCTCCATCAACAAAAACAAGTCGCACTGCAACAACAGCAGGCGTCTAAGGACAAGCCACGGTTGATGACTGGTGGACCGGTGTTTCCACAGCCACGACCCATAATTCCTGGCTTGCAATACGCAGCAATTGCAGAACATGCAGTTGCTACGCAACAACAAAAGTCATGCGGTATGAACCTTCCAAAGGAACGTACCGAACCATTTCGCATTCCGCGAATCTCGCAAGCGCCATCAGTGCAGCGCGCGAACAAAGAAGATCGCTCTCCTCCGGAGAAGCGACTTCACATACAGAGTGACACGACTACACAGTCGACGTCATTCGAAACGAAGGAACAACACGCGTTGCTCCCTTCGACATGTCCCTGGCCAAAATACATGAACCAGTTTCAACTCCCAACGGAGTACAGGGACGTAAACCGTCGTTATTTCGATAACTTGACGCAAGCTTACCATGAGACACAATGTCTCACGCAAGCACTGAAGACGAATGCAGAGGTCTATGGAGACCCCATTCAAATCAGCGACACGATCAACATTCGTAGTCGCCAAGACATCAAGCGGGCGCAGCACAGCATGCGACCCAAATATCGGCAACTGCCGAGACCATATTACCACCCGGACAACCCGGTGGTAAAGAAACTCGTACACTTGGGTGCACGTGCCGAGGCACGGAAGGCCCAGTATTACGATCCGAACAAGCCCGAGCAATCGGACAAGTTCTTGCCGATCGATGCACCATCGGTCTACGCAGTGCAAGACACTGGCAGACGTATGTTGGAAAACCCACAGGGTTTCCTCCAAGAAGCAGCGGAGCAGTGCGCAGCACACCCTGCTACTGTCATAAAGCATCTGGCACACTTCATTAGTGTGCGAGAGCAAGACGAATTCAACGGAGATCCACCAGATATCCGTAAAATCGGCTCGCAAAACCCAATGCTGAATGCAAATTGCATGCAGACATTGATTCGAGCAGAAGCCAAACGAGAAGCCGAAACGGCCATATCGTTTTGGTCACTACTCCAGCCGTTCTACATGGAACCAATCGGAGCCCCACAGACACTGTGGAGCGCCGCACAACAGAGTGAAATCTACATAAATGGATTCACTACTGATAAAAATGTCCAGCCTACTGAAGAGCAGGTTGAACAAATGTCGCAACAGAACATACCCGCCTTGGCGGATATGACTGAATTGGAGAAGCCAAAAACTCCTCCACAAATTCCGCGACTGCAACTCAGTAAAGAGTTCAGTCAAATTATGGCGCAAATGGCTGCCGAACAAGAACGTGCGTGGGCAGCCGCCTCAACGCCAGAACAGTTGCCGACGCGTTCGTCGCGCAGCACACGCAGTACGGATGATAGCGCAAAAACGCTGTCTGAAAAAGAGCAAAATAAAAATGCTCCTGAAAAAGAAGCGACTGAGCAAGACCAGTCGACAAATACGGGTGAGACTGAACAATCAGCCTCACAAGAAAGTAACCAGTCGGTCACGGCCACTGGCACTACTGAGACGGAACAGTCAACCTCGGGTGAAACCGTATTGACTGAAACTGACATGGAATTGTCAGAAGAGCAACAAGTGCAAGCAGCACTGATTGCCAGTGTTGCTTCTGACCCAGATGTCAAGTGTAGTATCTGCAACAGGTACGGGCACGGCAATACCGAATGCCCACTTGTAACGTACAGGGCCTCACGAGGCACTAAAAGGAGGCAACCGCCCAAGCGGGATGCATCCAAATCTAGAGGGAGCCGTGACGGTCGGGGCGCTTCAGTGGGCCACACAGGCCGACACGATCCCAGAGAGACACCAATTTTGCCGCCAAGTGCAGCACTGGTGTTGGGTCAGCAACGCCCACCTGCGACCGTTGGCAGAGGCCAGGCTGCGTTGCAACAGCGTCAGCGCGAAGAGCAACAACGCATCGGACAGTCTTCGACGACAACGCTGGCGCTGGGACAGACCACGTTCGCGCAGCCGCAGCAGACGCGAACATTTCCGAAGAAGACGCCGCCATCACGCAAGCCGTCGCGTGGCAGGCGCAAGTGAATAAGTCTTTCACTGCGCCATGTGAATGTCGAAGTCGTACGCCGACTGCCGCCGTCTAATAACATTGTGAATGTCGAAGTCGTCAGCGATTTCGCCAACGAACAATAACATTTGATGCACGCCACCGCCACTCGACGACTCGCACGAACACGGTTGACGCCCGCGCCCGTCTGTGAAGATCAACAACCGGGGTGCCGCGTCAACAGGACACTGGCCGCAGCAGCAACCGCACGCATCGATCCGCCTGGTGATCAACAATGGATGCAAGTACTGTTCTTTTTCGCTGTTTTGCTGCCGGTGCCGTTTCGTTTTTGTTGGGTTTGGTGATGGCTGCAACCTTCTGCGTTTGCGCGCGTCCCAGCGACGACGACCGCAACGTTAGAGTTGACGGGCGGAGCAACTCTCCGCCCGCCAGCTGCCGAAAGGCCGTCATAATTTAGGCGTGCGTAGAGCCTTGCCACCTCTGCGTACTGCCGCCCTCATATTTTTTTTTGTGTATTTATTTTTGTGTGATAATTTTTGTGTTATTTAACACATGTTTTTGTGATGTGTGTGGGCACTCTGAGTGCCAGTGTGTTTGTTTGTTTTTTATGTGTGTTTTCTGTGTTTTGTTTTTTTTTCCGTGCTTTCTAACACCCACAGGGGCCTCACCCACGTACGTCGTTGTTTGTCGGCTGCGTGGCCCCAAGGTTTCATATTTTTCATTTTTTCGTGCTTACTAGTTTGTGGCACAGTAGCCACATTTGCATTTTTCGTTTTTCGTTGAGACAAGTGCCCTTCACTGCAACAGTTTTATTTTTCTTTCACACACACCACCATTACCGGCAATAGTTTTTGTTTTATTTTACCAACTTTTCCACCTTCACCTTTTTTATTTGGGTCTCGTGGAAGAGCCCACCTTTTTGGGGGGGGAAGTTGTCAGGTCCGTTACACGACCTCACTTCACTCAACCCCCAAAAACTCTGACTGTGATATTTTATTGTACTGTAATTCTTCCACACTTGGTAATAGTTCATCTATTTTTGTATTCAACCTTCAACTCTTTTATTATTATTGGTCACCATCAACATCACCACCTTTAATTACCATCTTTTCTTGTTTTTCGTCATACACCATCTCTGCTCTTGTCTCACGATAAACGACTAAAACCAACACCGCTTGGAAAGTCACGTGGGCAAGCGTTCGTGTATCGTGTGGTCGCCCCACATTTGGGCGCTTCACGATCTGTCCAGGACTGCGCCTGACATCGAGAGGGCGTTCTGGGCGGCAACTCACGGCCAGACCCTAAAGGTACTGGTGTAAACCTTTGCGGCTTCGTCTAAAATCTGTAAACCGTAATCAATTACAACAGTCTTCTTTTGTAAACGTTTTATTCTTTGTCGTCCTCGATTGACGAATTCTGAAAGAAGCCATAACAATTGTGTGAACTAATCAACGGCGTATTCAACGACGAATGAGAGGCAATGGCTCAAGCCCTCATTACGCGGCTGGAACTCGAACGGCGTCGCAGGTGGCAGATGCGAGCGAGTCGGTGGCAGAGACTCGTAGTCGTTTGACTCCAGCAATGAGGCACATCCCTCGGACTTCGGTTCGTAGTAGGGTGGCACTCAACTCGTGTGACACGAGCGTCAAAATCCACTCGTCTGCAAACTGCAGCCGGGGGATGCTACCGCAAAAGCATTCAACAATTGGTGCTCTGAACAACGAACAATAAGGATTCCCGATGAAGTTTTGGCGAAATTATCTGCCAAAGTTCTCGAGAACCCGGCTGACGCACCGCCTAGGCGATTGCCACGGCGGGCAACAAGAGACCAGCCAAATCAACATGGAAGTGAGAGAGTATAGTCGCTCGACTATAGCTCTTAGCTTCAGAAACCCACTAATATTATTCCCTGTGAAAGAAAATTTCACAGAGACTAATTTCTAACTCCATAAAAATTGAAGCTTAGTCACACTAAAGGTGTACTCAACCTCAATCACATTAGTTTGAATTGAAACAGCTGAAAAATTTCAACTGTGACGATCTGAATACACTGTTTTGCAGGTGTTGTTCACAAAACACAGCAAATCAGCGCAATGAAGGTCAAGAATTCAACAGTTCAAACAGTTTTTTTGAACTGCTGAATTCAAACAACCGAAATAAAAACGGTGAATTGCAACGGTGAAAATATGTAACACTGTAAATTTTCTCACTCACTGAGAAAATTACGACCATCACCATATTTTTCACGTAGTAGCCGTAACGACTACACAGACCGAACAGTACCAAAACAAAAAGGTACGCATTCGTGTCAAGACCAAGTAAAAATTCAAGACAATATTCAGGGTTTGAACAAACTGGCATACTGCAGTACTATGCACCCGCCACGCACTTCATTTCCTGGGTAAATGTCTGCGAACGGCCACGTCACGTGGACCGGACCGGGCTTTATGCTCACAGTTTGTGAATCAGTGGAAAGGATTTTCATTTCCACTTTTTCATTTTTCACCGCTCGTGCTTTTCTGCACTGCATGTCGAGGTGTTGTGTGTGCCCCACCTCCTTTTTTCTTTTTTTTCTTTCATTTTTTTTTCTTTCAAACTCCCACGCCCAAAATTCAAAACCCTCCCCATTTTTTTTCTTTGTCACGTCGGACTTGAAAAACAGTCCGTAAGCCGTGACAGAGAAACACAACCAAATCAAATTTGGGTCCCACAAATCAATCAAAAACAACCCCCGGGCACCTCACCTTGCCAAAATTTTCCAAAAATTAAAAGACTTAGAAAAATTTTCAGTTTTGAAAATTTTTCATGTCTTTTAAACCACAAAGGACGACGACGTTTGACTGCTGAAGCCAACGTCGTGCGCCTCCATTAAAAGAAACAAAGACATCGACGTCTGACTGAAAAATCAACGCCGCTTGTCTCACACATCCATAAAACGCCGTACGATTGCACGACGACGGATTCTGTCTAAGCTTGTTTTCAGCAGGCTTTAGACATAAAATTCGGCACAAAAATTTCCACCCCCCTTAACAACCCCTTTTGCTAACCTGCTTTGCTCGGGTGTTGTGTTGCTTTGCTTTTGCACATTTTTTTTATGTTGCATTTGCTTCGTTTGTCTGTGTGCGTGCTGTGCCCTCACACACAAACAAACACATTGCTTAATTGTGCTTCATTTTTCTTTCAGCTCAAGCAATTTGTTGAATGAGCCCAAAGAAACCGAACAAACACGAAGCCGCAAAGAAGAAGAAACGTGGCAACACTCCGCCGACGACGACAAGCGAACAAGCGACGCCGCCGCCGCTGCTGCACGGTGAACCGCCGACTGCAGCAGATGGGGGTGGGTCACCCGTTTTGGGTGGCCCATCCACCAGTGGAGAACCACGTGGGGCAGCGCCCGTTTATGAGGGGGCCCCCAGGCTCAGCACTGCTGAGCAACAACACCATGACCTTGGCATCCAGTCAGGAGCGTTTCCTACTGGAATACCAATTGAACAGCATGTTGTGCAGCTTGGCGAAGCTCAAACTGCACAGCAGCAATACGAACAGCAGATCATTGCTGCACAGCAAGCAACCCTTGCTGCGCAGCAACTGCAACAACAAACACAAACAACGACTGTGTCGCAAGAGACCCTTGCGGCACAGCAGTTCCAACAACATGCAGTGGATCACAGCCAATTGGAGGAATTCCAAAGATTGGCTCGTGTGAACCTGGATGATGACGACGATCGTGATGTAATAACGATCGACGAAAGTGAAATGGACCAAACGCCGAGCGGGGAGCAACAGCTACCGCACGAGCGTGAAGAAGGCGAATTGATGGAGATCGCCACCAACCCATTGCCCCCATGGAATGTGGCTGGTGCCGACAACATCCAAGCCAAACAGCGTTCAGACGCTGACGGCAAAACAGCCGACAATACATCCAATGCGGGTACGTCTAGTTCGGCCCTCACTGGATCAGTAACTGCGAGCCACTTCGAAGACGAAGAGGAGCTCGATTATGACGATCAGGACGACGAACCTCGTCCTGGTCAAATCAATATTCAGCCCGGACAGGAAATTCATCTCGATGAGATGTATTACCAGTTCGGCTTTTTCAAAGAACCAGAGTCTGATGAACTCAGAACAGACTATCCTGAGGCCATGCAGGTGCAGGCCGAAGATAGCATGGAACAGTGGAAGGAAACGGCCGCGGAGCTGTACCAACAGCGCCCGGTCTATCCAAACGTATCCGCTGCGTGGTTGACGCTTGGTAAATTCAACAATTACCAGCACCTGCCCAACGTAGCGGGATTGTCACCAGTGGTCTCAATCAGACCAAACCGACATGTCCATCTTTTGGACAATAATAAAGTACTGCGGTTTTGGAACAACCAAACCGTAGTTACTGATTTGACGGACGAAGAAATCTACATGCGGATTTATTGGCCACGTCAATGGCCAGGCCCATGGACCTCCATGCGCCTGGACCTTCGAATTCCAAGAGAGAGTTTGTTTGCGCTCTCGCGCATCACCTCCTCTTGGACAGAGGCCGATTATGGCCGCGACTATCCATGCATGGCTGTGCACATGCTGTTCTTGCATTACTTGCAGAACGCAGTGTACACCAGTACAATTCTGTATGGCTTGACGGCACCTAGCCATAAAGCCATTGCAGCTACGGAAGCCCCGGTTGTCAGTCAACCAGCTCCCGGCATGGACGACCCAGTGTGGCCGATGACACTCGGAGCGCTTACAGACTATTGTAAGCCATCCGGTGTAGACATCGATGCGATGCGACACGGTCGTGTGTCGCACATACCGCATCAATCGAGCCTGGTGCCTCCACAAGACATGGAGGACCAGACCCGAAAAATACGGTTTCATGCCTACACGAACCAGAAAACTGGTCGTGAGGACAGTACCGGCATTGTTCAAAACAAGCCATCACCGGAACAGGCCGGAATGACAATTTTGCCATTCGACCTGACCAATGATCTCGTGGAAAATACCCACGCAGATCAAATTCCAGAGAACATGCACGCAGCCACTACGGCTAACGTGCTGCTCTGTGTGAATGATGTGGTAAGGAGGGCAGCTCCTTACTGCACCAAAACAAGGCAGCAACTGCCTAAACACTTGTTGCCCATTCATCTCTGGGATGATTTGTGGCACAAGCGAACATCAAGTTATACCCGACGTGAGGCATTGCGCCGACACGCCAGGTTGATTGGCCGTCCTATCGGACAGGCCACGGAAGTCGTGTGGGTGGTGGACTACAACACCACACAACTCCAAGAATTGGTGAATTTTATTCACCAACAGTCCAGCGTCATGAATGGGCACATGGCACTGCACTATACATACTTTGAACCAGTGGAAGGCCACATGCAACCACTGAGTTCGGTAGAGATGCCCAGATTCTACCCTGCTTCCTTCGCAGCAGGGCAGAATTACGTGAAAAACGTAAAATACCCAGTGCAGCTGTTCATCTGCGCAGGTGCGTATTGCTTCGCAATCGACCTGATGCTCATGATGGACCCAGCAATGCTGCCAGAAAATCATGAGAAACGTACGGTTCTCATGAACTTTCTGACTAATCAAGCTTCGACATTCCACCATTGGGATAATCCAGCGGATTTTCTCAAGGGAATGACGTATGCATATTCAGAGGACTTGAAAAACAGCCCTCTGTTTCCTCCAGAATACCATCTGGAAAATCACATGGATAGTCGACCGTTGCTGAAAACGATCGGCTTCGCAAACATGCAGGGTACGCGAACTTACCATTCCGTGCCCTGGCAAAAACATTATGTGCCACCAACACCGGGCACGGTGTTGGCAGCATTCACATGCAAAATGCACGACATTGTGCATTATAACCGATACGGCCGTGACCGCAATCAGTTGTATACTGAGGGGTCATGGAATATCAATTCACTGTCGCCAAAACGTGCGGCGATTCAGTGGAATAACAAAATAGGTTGGCATTATGCTTACCAGTTTAACTGGGTAGTGCTCGTTTACGACGCACTATTCATGGCACTGGCTTGTTCGAAAACTTTCGCAACCAGCGCCACAGAAATGATCTCCAAAGAGAAGGTCAACCCGAAGTACGATACGTACCGGGCAGCAATCGATGTGGGCTTGGCCTACATCAGTCGAGTTGATGAAGGGTATGTAGACTGTTGCAGTCTGCAGCCCATCACCACACAAGATCCTTCACTGGCAACGATTCGTTCGAACCCAGTGTTGCGCTTGTCATTCGCACAGATTTATGGCGAATATGACAAAGTCGTCCAGTTCCTCTCAAGGAACCCGGCCGACGTGCTGATTAGCACTGCTCCTTACATCCCTCATCCAGAGAGTTGTGAGAGCAGTGAAAAATACAGCGTGAATTATAAGCCGGTCGATCGTTGTGATCGCCAGCTTATGATGCACCAATACGTGCTGCAGCGTGAGTGCAAATTGCGACTCACGTTGACGCTTCAGCTCGATGAAAGCTTGAGAACAATTGGCCACACATCGTATGGCCATTTGGCTGCCATTGAGGCACAAATCTTGCGATTTCGCTTTCGCACTCTCCAATCAACGGTTGGAATTGCGATGACGAACGCAACAAGCAACCTGGGATTCCAGATGGCACACATCTTGTATACCAGGCTGGGTCAAAACCATAAACTGTGCTACATGCGTGATGCACGCCAGCACAAGTGCGGAGATGGCTGCGAGCCTGAACCACCAGATGAGTTCAGCTTGCAACCAAACCCACCAAGGAGTTATTTGGGCGTTCAGAACGACCCTCAAACTCCATGGTATGATAGTAGGTTTCTGCGGCTTGGCGACAAACGTTCGCAAACCCGACAGAACCTGCTGTCATTGCAAAATCAAATGGTCCACAGTTACCTTGAATTTGGGTTCGTGGAACATTTGATCAGAACTCCAGGAAGTTGGGCTAGTTCATTCCACTTTGGTGGAGTGGACTTGACCAAGCTCAATACATTTGGGCAGATTCCAGGACAGACACCACAACAAAAATCAAGGTTTGTTGTGGGCGTCGAACAACCAGGAGTGCTATTGTTCTCCTGCACGCCCGCAGAGGTATACCCTGCGGACAAATCAGCAGAAACTGTCATGGATGACTGGAAACGTCACCATGTAGATCTGCCGATGAAAACCATTGATGATTTGGACATGTTGACTGCGCTGTCAAACCGCATCAACATGACCACTGAAGATCTATGCCATCTCGATGTGAAACGATATCGCTTCACTTTCGAGGCCATCAAAGCATTGACATTTGCAATGCTAGTACGAGCTGGTTTGGAACACATTTTCAACAAGCTCTACAAAATATCTTTGCAACGAGTTGATCGATTGGCAAAGAAAATCATCGAACTCAGCCGTGAGGTTGAGCGAGCAGAAATGGGCACTAGTCGTAGACGGACAGTGTTCAATTTCTTCAATCCGTATTATGTGAAGTATTTGGAGAGACGGGCTGATGGTGCAGACGTCTCCCAAGCACTACAACCAGTAAGGTGCACACACCTCTGTGACGAAGACGAATTCGTCGCAAAGGAAATCACTGAAGTGGCACGGGCCTGGTGGACCGTGATCACTAATCATGTCCATTTGCCACTGAGTGCGGAACTTATGAACGCGCACAGCAGCAAAGACCAGGAGGCCATGGACCGCATTATTGGCGAGATCATCAAACGAGTCGCCTCAGTGGTCCCACCCTCACGAAATGAGCAACTGGAGCTTCAAAAGAAGCGCCATGATGCTCTATATAACCAACCTCTGCAACACAAAGAAACTGCAAAGGCTGATGATGAAAGCGAGAGCGGTATTGAGAGAGATCCCTTAT
The DNA here is from genome assembly GCA_030248135.1 of Theristus sp. LFF4_11. Lineage (NCBI taxonomy): Eukaryota > Metazoa > Nematoda > Chromadorea > Monhysterida > Xyalidae > Theristus > Theristus sp. LFF4_11. The sequence continues at coordinate 12,864 of JASANC010001496.1, read as the reverse complement.
CGCAACCGCCACAAGTTCAAAAGCCGCTGACACTAGGTATGCTAGTGCCGCAGCAATCACAAGCACCGCGTTTCAAAACGCCACTGCCGCCAACTCAGGGTGCGACATTGCGCGCCCCTATTTTGCAATCAATTCCGCTGCGTGCGAAAGCTATACAGCAGCACCAGCAGGAACAACAGACACTGTTGGCACAAAACCAACAGTACCAACAACAGTTTCCAACAACACCGCAGGTTAGGCCGCGTGTTATTGGACCACAATATGATCAACCGCAACAACAACAAGTTGCTGGTTCGACCATTCCTGGTGTAACTTTTAGCGCCGCGGCTGAACATGCAGCCGTGGCACAACAGTTGCAACAGTCATGTTCCATGACACGCTCTGGAACACAACAACGAAATTCACGTGATCAGTCACGAGCACAGTCGAGCACTCGCTCGTCTACATCAGATGACCGCTCACCACCGGTGAAGCGGCCACATGTGACGCCATCGCAGCAGTCCAAGTCTGCGATAACGAACACATATCAATTACCGCACAAACAATTGTGCCCTTGGCCAAATTATATGCATCCGCATAATTTGACCGAGCAAGAAATGACAATTACTCGTAATTATTACGAGCAGTTGAACAAAGCTTATCAGCAAACTGAATTTTTGCCGAAAGCTCTTGAAGACAACGCCAAAGCTTATGGCGAACCAATTCAAATTGGCGACTCCGTCAACGTACGAAGCCGTCAAAACATCAAACTGGCGCAATCTTATATGCGCCCAAATTACCGTTCTTTGTTGCGACCGTATTACCTTGAGAATGCGGCCACAAAGAAGTGGACACACAACAGTCCTGCTGCCGAAAAGGCAAAACAGCAGTACTATGATCCGAAAAAGCCTCCAGCGACAGACAAATTTCTGCCGCTGGATGCACCGTCAACATTCGCATTGGCCGATGTTGGCCGCCGAATGCAAGAGAACCCACAAGGTTTCTTGCAAGAAGCCGAGGACCAATCGGCAAATCACGTTGAAAATGCCATCATTTGGCTCACACACTTCTTGAGTGTTCAACACAAGAGGACATTTATCGGAGATCCTCCGGATATCCGAAAGATTGGGTCGCAAACGCCAATGGTGAATGCGCTCAACATGCAATTGCTTCTCACATCTGAGAAGGAACGTGAAGCAAACACAGGGGTAACACTCATGTCGCTGCTTCAGCCGATTTTCATCGAACCAACCGGCGCACCGAAGCAATATTGGAGCGCCGCTGAACAATTCGAGGTGATGAAGGAAGCCTTCACCACTGAACAAATCGACGAGATTCCGGCAGGAGTCGTCGCCGATTTGACCAAACAGAACGTGCCGGCACTCGCTGACATCACTACGTTGAAGTCAGTAAAGCCGCCACAACAATCACAAAAGCCTAAGCTTTCGCTTGGCTTCAATAAATTGATGGATTACCAGCTCAAGCAACGCAGGAAGCAGCTTGAGACTAGCACCACCGTTGAGAGTCTACCAATCAGACAATCAGGTGCTGCTAAGCCACCAGGTACAGTCAACACGACAGCGTCAAGCGCGTCGTCTGTCAGTACCGATGGAGGCGTTAACATCAGTCAAACGACTGATAAAAATCAAACACCGGCTACAGGTGTCACTGATAAAAATAAACCATCCGACAAAGATGGTACAAATACGGGTACGACCGTAACTGAAGAAACACCACCAACAGGGCAAACAGTATTGCCTGGTGATGGTAACATGGATTTGGAAGAGGCTGAAGAACAGCAAATTCAAGCAGCACTGGTTGCAAGCGTGCATACAGGCGATGCAATTCAGTGCAGCATCTGCAATCAATGGGGTCACTCATTAGACATTTGTCCATTGGTCAGTTTTAGGAAACTGCCAAAGGACGTACAGACGCCCATGACCGTGCCTCCGGCACACACGCCCATAGCACCAGTGCAAGGCCGCGGAACAGCCCAAAATGGCCAAACACCAGTGCATACAATCCCAGTAGGACAACAGCAGTCGACGTCCGGTGAACATCGACAACTGCAGAACACCGGCGGTCAGCAGCATCCACCGCGACAGCAAGAGCGTCTTGGTGCCACCGCCACGTCAGCATCGAGCACGGTGCCTCGCGTTCCGGGTCAAAAGCCGTTTACGACCCAAGTGCCGCCACAACAGCACCGCAGGCCACGTGCGTACGACCGCTCGCCGCCGCCGCCGCCGTCTGGCAAGCCGCCTGGCAAGGCAAAAAGCAAACGCAAGCAGGGCGACCGCGAGCAGCAACAGCAGCGCAAGCCGAGCAAGCCGCCGTACAATCGACGAAAGTGAATGTCGAAGTTCGGCGACGAGCTCATTAAAAATAATAATGTTATTCGTCATTGGAGCGACGATCAACATTGGCCGCCGCTTCCACTGACTCACGATGGACGATCACCGCCGACCGTTGGGCCGCGATGCGTGATGTGTGACAAAGCCCGTCGACCGTGATCGCACGAACAATGACATTGATGTGATGACGCGACAACATGGACAATCGACTGATCCAGTTGGTGATCAAAAACATCCTTTTTGTCGATTTGTTTGTGTTTGTTGTGCCGTTTTGTCGTTGTTCGTTTCACCGTTTTGCTGCTGTTGCGACAGTGACCTTGGGCACCAAAAACATTGAACTTTTTCTGCCACCGTTGCTGCCATCAACCAACAACCACCGCAACAAAGTCGGTCGGCGCGAAATTGTTATTTCCGCCAATCGACTACCAATTCCATAAACCATGGTACGTTTGGTGCGAAACGTCGGTTTCCGCCATTCGACCCACATTACTTAGTTTTTTTCGTGTTTTGTTTTGTTGTTACGCACACTAACCAATCAGTCGATTCCAATAGTTGTTAAGTAACGTTGTTACGTTCGCTACCAGTTTAGCGTGATTTTTGTGATTCGTTTTAAAGCAAAAATTTCGTGAAAAATGTTAAAGTGATTAGTTTGTTTGTGTTTTTCACAGTTTTTTTTTCTTCACCGTAGAACACCACACAGGGGCTCCACCCACAGGCCGTTGTCTGTCGACCTGTGGCCCCAGGTTTTCTCTTTGTTTTTTTTTTTTCTCAATCGGTGCATTTTACTAACCCTCACATTCCACGTTTGTTGTGCTTGTCAAGTGCCTTCACCACAATAGTTTTTTTTTTTTTTTCTCTCTCCTTCACCACCACCACAAACAGGCAATAATTTTTATTGATTTTTTTTCACATACACAATATTATTGTTGTATTACAACCACAACATCACAATTCAATTCCACCTTTTCTTTTACACACCATTCTTTTTGGTCTCGTGGAAGAGACCTCCTCTTCGGGGGGGAAAGTTGTAAGGTCCACTTCTGGCGCCTTGCTTCTTTGCCCATCGTTAGAGGCTAAACTCTTCTTTTATTTTACCGCCACTACTCTTTTGTAATAGTTAAACTCCTTTAATGCTATTCGTTTGTCACATCCATTGTGCATTTAAATACGTGTCTTTCTTTGTAATTACATAATAGTACTCTACACTTGACACACAATAAACGAATTCCAGCTAAATGCTCGGTATCGTCTTGTGCTTAGGGTGTCTGGGTACTGCGTGGTCGCCCACGTTTTAGGGCGCCTGCGCGATCCGTCCAGGAACTGCGCCTGACGTAGGGGCGCCTGGGCGACTTGGGCGACAACTCACCCGCCTGAGCCTATAGCGACAGGTGTGAATTGTGACGGTCTCGCCTAAAATCTATCAATCGTAATATAATTCAATAATCAATATAATCTTTGCGTGATTCAAGTTTGAAACGACAAAGAGAGACCATAACTTCTGTGTAACACTAACACTGTGATCAACCAGTGACAAACCGTGATGAACCCAGTGATCAACCAAGTGATTCATCCAGTGATTCTCGAACCGAGAGGCTCACTAAGCCCTCATTGTGTGGCCGATGTCTGTGAGGCGAAGCCGCAGTCACCAGCCGTTATCGCTGTCGGTCACCGCCGCACAGTATCGGGTATGAGGCACACCCTTGGAGTGTCTACTCGAGGGACATGCTCAATAGAACCCACGATGGGAGTCCGTCCAGAAAGTGGCACCCCGAGGGTGGAACCACAATAGAAACCGTTTTGAGACACGCAGTAATCTGTATTTTGATGCTAAATTTGACTAGATTCGTTCAAGTATAACACTGCATGGACCATTAAGCCAATTTCATGCCTGAAAATGGTGAAAACTTGGTAAAATACCGTGCTTCAAGAGGTACAGAAGTCAAGCTATGGTTACGGTATCTAAATGAAAGTTGTTTGTCTGATCAAGAATAATTGACTGATACAAATTTGATTCAATTGGAACAACTAGAACACTACAGGAATAAAAAATATCACTTTCGGTCTAAAAATTGTTAAAAAGGGTAAATATCGTGCTCTGCGGGTTACCGTAATCACGATATAGTTGCGGTATCTAAATGGAAATTTTTTGCATAATCAAAAAGAGCCGATTGATACCAAATTTGGCCTGATTAGTTCAAGTATAACACCACACGGGTTAGAAACAATCCAAAAAAGAGAAAAAAAAGCCAAAAATTGCAAATATTGGGTTACTGTTAGCAACCCTGCACCGCACCGCATACCTAAACACAGCAAAACCACAAACTTTTTTTTAGTTTTTTTCTGAAATTTAGAGCATAAAACAACTTTTTTAGTAAAATAATGTTAACATAAAAAATATGCGTGAACACAAGAGAAATCGATTGGTTTTTGAATTTTGTTAATAGCTAAACGCAGAGGCGAGTTAGAGCCATTTTTCTAACGATCCCCCAAAAAACGGTTTTTCCGTTTTTTGAAACATAAAACCAGGTCAAATTAAAAAATAAATATAATTTTCGAACTCAGCGCATCAAGGCGGTTTGATTGGTGCTAAGTTCGTCAAAATATGAGAATTTTTCAAAAACTGTGCTTAAGGGGGGTTGGTATTCTGAAAAAGCCGATCTTAAATGCAGTAAAATGCAGCTATTCAAAACAAAATAATAGAAAATGGTAACCACCATTGAACTCCACGTATCCGAAAACCGTTATCCCAGTTTTCATGTTCGCATTTTTTGGCAAAGCTGGCCGGTTAAAAAGATTTATAACAATGTCTTGTCAAGACATGAACAGTTATTATGCATGTAATAGTCGCAAAATAAACGTATTTGCAACAAGTTAATAGTAAATAGTTATTACCATTGGATTCTACGTATCCGAAAACATTAGTATCAGTTTTATTATTGACATTTCTACGCACATTTTCAACGCAATTGCTTGAAAACCTGTATATTTCGCGTTTTTCAAGGGGGTCGACGACAAAACTTGTTTTGTTACATCCTTATAAAGTTATTGCCCCCGGAAATTTTTTTTGCATGTTGTAGCGGAGAATTTGGGCTATCTTTTGGCACTACTGAAATTTTTCAGATCCTGTGGTCCTGAGGGTTATGAGCGAATTTGTGTTGAAAAACTTGTGACTTTCGGGCTAAAACTGACTTTTGAGTGCAAGGTCTGAAAAATACGCTACATACCCAGAAAAATGCGCTGAACAACGTGGTATAGTTGGATTTTTGATTTGAACCCCCCAAAATCCAAAAAAAATCGTTTTTCTGACAAAAACCAAAAATTGACCAAAAATCGGCCAAAATCTAAATTTGCTTGTAGTGAGCCCTAGGGCTGGAGTTTTGGGCTAAAAATTGGTATGCGTAATAAGTACCCTTAGTAGGTTGGTTTGGGCACAAAAACTCGAAATATCAAAATTTAGCGATGGGCCGGGGCTTGTACCGCACCTGTACCGCCCTTATGGGCAACACGTTAAAAAAAAGACAATTGCATAAATTTGTCACGCACAATTCCTCATTTTTCATCATCGGTGCAAATCTATTTTCCAGCCAACCTTTTGTCAATCAAATCTGCTCAATCTGTTATTCTCCAACGTCCAGCACAGTCTCTTCTTTCAGTTGTTTTTATTTTTACTTTGCTTTATTCATCGCAAAATCAAAACGTTCTCGCTGTGAGGCTCTGCGCGAAAAAAGCAAAAATGGTTGTAACAATCGTTCGCGGGCGTTGACGACGTCGCCCCTCGTTCATTCACTCCGCCAGTTTCATTTTTCAGCAAATTTAGTTTCTTTCTCTTTTCGCTCATGAAACAACTGACGAGACCAATTTTCTGCTGTGATTTATTGTTTCTGTGGAGGAGGAACAAAACCCCTCCGCCGCATCATTTTCAGCGGCACTGTTGCGCTCCATTTAATTCAGTGGCGCAGTGGCCTCTTATCGTTTCAAATCAGAAAAAAACAAGAAAAGTTGGCGCAAGTATTCCAAGGCGTTTCCAAACAATTATGGCTGTTTTTATTTTGGTTAACCACAGTCCGCCTACTTTTTTGGAGCGTCTCCATGATATTTCGTGTTTTTTTACATAACATTTCAAAATGCAATCCCAAAATGTTTGGACATTTGACGAAAACTGTGCCATGTCGCTGTATATTTTTGTGCTTGTTATTGTTTTTAGTCGGCCATAAAATGTCGACGTCGTTTTGTCTCGTGTAAGAACCAGCGCAAAAAACAAACAAAAAAAGTTACGCTTTCTAAAATACAGTCAGCGACTGCCCGCTGTGATCCGTTTCCATTAATTTTTTCCGGCGGCCTTCTCTTTTCATTTTTATTATATTTGGTTGGAAAATTTTATTTCACTGTCGCCAATGTGTTGTGCTTTATCATTTCCTTATTTGAACAAGCGTTGACTCTTTGAGATGTCAATGCCATCAAGCATAAGCGTGCTTCAAGCATTAGATGACTTTTAATCTCACAGTCGAACTGTTGTACATATCTCCTAATTGATCCTGGCAAAAGTTTTGCTTTCACCGCTTCCAATAATGTTTTGAAAAAAAACAACCGCTTATTTGAAGACTTCAGCCATAATTATTTCAACAAAAGGCCGGCGAAAAATAACACGCTGGAGGAACGAACTGGTAAAGAAATAATTACCGTGCTGGCAGAAAAAAATCTGAACAGCGGAATTCATATTCATTTTAATCCGAGCAAAAAAAACGACGGAGCAACGAGCGTATGTACTTGCATACTGCGTGACCTGTCACCATTAAACATTGATAAACATATTACGGTCTCAGATTAATGATGGAAGAATCCATGGAGCGACTGAGAATGAAATAAAAAAACAGCGCAACCGAGTCCGGCCAACCTGCGTGGTCGCGTGTAATCCCAAGCCCGCGCCCGCAACGTTTTCATCACAGGGGAACCAAGTACATTATTACTGGCAGTGGAAATAATAAGAAGAGAGTCAATAAGAACTGGGGCTCAATATCGCAGAAACAAACGGACACAGTGGGCTCAGCAGTGCTGCATTGTATCATTTTCTGTTACTCCGCTGCGTTGGACAACAAATGACAAGCAAGTTGTTCACTGACGAAGCTAATATGACAACAACGCGCTCCTCCCGTTTGCACAGCTGTGCAGCACAAAATGAAGATCCCGCTGTGAACGCAACAGAGTAAACCAAACTGATAAACTGGCTTAAGGCGCGCATGAAACTTTGTGATTAGACTGCGAGTCGTAATCATCCGTTGGAGGTGTGCACACGTTAATAAACTTCATAAGCAGCCACTGCGGCGGTGCCGTCGATGACAACTGCAGCCAGGGATTAGCAACTGCAAACACTGCGCCTCTTGTTAGCCAGTGCCTTGTGACGACCGACCATAAGACAAGTAAGCAAAGATGTAACAAATCTTGCTTGGTGGCAGACAACGTCGCTATGCACATAGTAGATGCTGTGTTACTTTTTTGTTTGTTTGGTTCTTTATATAATTAGCAGTGCAACCAATGTGACAATAACATGTGGTTGCATCTTGAATGAGACAAGACTCAGCTGCAGCCGACTGAAACTCTGTTTTGCTTGTAACACCCCAAGACCGTCAACAAATGAGATTTTCTGTCATGCGTTATTCGGCTTGAGCCGCTGTTCTCACATTCGATTTCCACATATGCTTTAGTGCACAAATGTTTTGATTATTATGCTTTTCACACGACAAGAATCATTTTTCCATTCAGGGCAGTGCACGATTTCAAGGGTTCCGTTTTCTTCATCGACAGCGAATCAGCGACTTGCGTTCACGCCCATCAGTGAGAAATTCCTCAGCACTATTGCACTCTTGCCGGACAAATCAAGACACCGGTGACATTTGAACGCTCCGCATTTTCCACGCACAGCCGTTTGACCACGACGAATGTTGGCGTGTGTCCGCTGCGCCGATGCTTGCACAACAGTCGTCCCACTGCTGCTCTGCTGGCTGCTCGCGGGCGGCGTCCATGTCAATCAACAGTGACGCAGCATGCACACCACTGTTGTACGATTTCCGTTGTGAAAGTCGCACAGAACAGCACCACTGTCACTGCCATTCGTGGCTAACTTCGTTTTCGAAATCGGGCTTACTTCTTGCGAATCTCATTCGTTCATCCGCTCTCAATTTACATGTCAATACTGGAACTCGGGATCGCTCTGTGAATAGAACAGTATTACTATTGCTACTATTGATGATGGCTCATTGTGTGCACGCAACGTCAGACGCGGTGAAACAGTCCAATTACCCACGTGGGTCATACACGGTCGATCGACGAAATAACGCCAACAGCAAAGAGTACAAGTGCTACAGGTGAGCAAGCATTCGCAAACATTTACTACTGAACTATTTTTGATACGAATTTTACTACTACGGGTTGAAGATAGCGCTACTACTATTTCAATGATTTATTAGTTTAGTAGTAGCAATGTTTTGCTACTGCGTGTCACAAGGTGGTGCTACTACGACTTCAATGGCTTAGTAGAAAAGTCTACTGATAACTGCAAGCTTAACTACTAACTTAAATTACTAAAGTCATTACAACATGTTGCAAGATAGTGTTTCTGCCAATTTCAGGGGGTAACTCTCAGTGAACCCTTTCATTATTGTGAAGCTCAGGTGACTGACGAACAAACCACGCTTTCATTTTTATAAACAATCGTTTCTTTCGTGCAGCTGCATGTCAGCAGACTACAAAGCAGCGTGGCGGTCGCTGCAGGGCATTTACATTCCACCAAAAAACTTCACAGACGCCTGTTATGACCTGAAGGGCCTGATTGGCCGTGTCGACTGTCCCAACCAACCGTGTGTCACGTTGTTTGAGCCGAAACTGTTGGGTGGTAAGTGACTTGCAACAAAACGATAAAACCAGCAACAAACTATGTACACCTTGCAACGTAACTCACACTTTTAGGCTATGTAACTGGTGAGCTGGTGATTCGTGGTTGTCTGACGTCAATATACACGAAAGCGGCCGTCAAAGACCCAAAGCACCCAATCCCGTTATTCGTCATGGGTGGGCGCTCAGAAAGTGAGCGTAACATGATTTGTTTATGTCTTTGCAATGTTTCTGCTGTGTTCAGCAGTAGACTGTAAACCAACCGTGAGCTGTTGCTGCAGTTGGTGGCGCGTGCAAGTCAGTCGACGGGCGACTATTGCCACCTGACAATAATCGAAGACCGTCTGCGAAAAAGTGGCGACTATGCAGCTGCTATGGGATAATGTGCAACGACCACGGACATACGCCACCGAACGCTACTGCCTCAATGCTCTCAGTTGTTATGATGCTGTTTACCGCAGTTACGTTTTGGCGTCGTGACCTGTTATAGAACAACTGTTGTGATTTTCATGTTTTTAACAATGCAACTTCCAACAACAAACGTGGGCAGCATGTACAGTTGCTGCTTTTGATGTACGAACTGCATACACACACATGCTGCAGATATCTGTGATTGTTGCTTGTTTTTCGGTCACAAATGAATTTTATCACTGGTTGTAATATCAATTTTTTTCGAACTGTACAGGTCTACCGGGAGAGTTAGCACACACCGCACACTCTCTCAGACTTTGAAAGTTTCAATTGAACATTGTCATAAAACCAAATGATCACGTCCATGTGCTTTGTTACTGATCGTATGAATCACGCGTTGTATCAGCAGGAATCGCGTGTGCTATGGCGTGCACACGCTCCACTTTTTGTCGACGGTAGTCTGCGCAAAGTCGTGTCTTTTTTTGTTATTTTCTTACAAAAAAATACAAACACTTTGACGAGTGTTTCACCTGGTTTGAACAGTGTCAACGCAATGGCGGTGCCGAGCACACCCGCTGAGCTGGCCAGCAACATCGCCAGCGAGTAGTTGTCCGGCGAAATGGCGCCGCCGACGCGACAGATCTCCCGCTGTGTCTCTGGACCAGTCAGTGGGCGGGCGGTCGCAGTGAACATCAGCACAAGCATCAGGCCCCACAGCTGACCGGAAAATCCGAGGAGACCTGTGAAAATCAGAAACATCATAAGAAAATGAAACTATAACAATCACAACTTCGTATCAGAATAAGTGACCGGCTGAAGTAGTTTCCTCAATGGGATACGTGCATTCGACGGCCACTTCAAATGCCATCGCATAAGAGGCTAATCCTGCAGCGCCAAACACGGTTGAGACGATCGCTAGTGCAACCTGTGAGATTGACGCACAGCGATAAACACGGTGTCCAACAAAGCGCTTTATTTTTGCAAAGTTTTGTTTTTGTCTCGTACCTGCTGTCCAGCATACATGCTTGTGATGCTCATGACGCTCAGGGAAATGGTTACAATGGAAAATTCGATTTTCAGCAGTTCGTTAAAATATCCAGTCTTATCGGCCGCTACACCACCGACTGTAGCGCCAATGAGGCCACCAACAATGATCAGTACCAAGCACAATGCTGCGATAATTGAACGTTCAGTTTGCAGTCAAGTAAACCGAAGCCAAACACGATTGTAAACCTGCAAATTGGTCCGTGTATCCATTGATGCAGAGGACCTGCTCGAGCATCACGTAGACCGTGTTGAACAGACCAACGCCCATGCCTAAATGATGTAAACGCACGATACGCCAGTGCATTGGAAAAGAACTGCGAAATGATGAGCTGCACCAACCAACGACGAGAAACAGAATGATGAATGGTATCGATTTGAAGCATCCGATCAGTCCACTCCAGAACGGTGTTCGTACTGTGGCACTTCTGCTCGGTGGCAGCGGGGGTGTGCTCTCACGTGCGAACGCAATCGCCTGCTTGGTGTTGTTTCGGTTTTTTACTGAGACACAGTACACAAGTGGTATTGGCTGTTGGTACTGGGAGGAAGGGCAACGTCTTTACAATTGTATGTCACTGTAAAAAGTCTGCAGTTTCACCGACGTTTTTAAAAACGCCAACTAGCGTAAAAAAAGCACAGGCTGCGTTTTCAATCAAATAAATCAGCGCCTGCTTGGGTTTGGTCAAAAAAGGAAACATTAGGCGTGCGCATGAAACGTTTACTCACTGTAATACACCACCTGGTTTATCGCTTTTCTTGCTGATTGTTGCTTTTTAAACTTATCATCGTTTTTTTCCACCTGCGAATTGTCTTTACCGTGGGGGATGTTGATGTGCTCAAGGTGTTGATTGGGGTGCATTTCCTATGTATGCATGTAACCACTGCACTGAGTCGTGGCCTGAAATGTGACATTTTGTAACCCCAACCAACCAACCAAAATGGCTGCGACAATCGCCGGCGCTAGCGAGATCCAATTCAAGAGTGGCATTCTTTGCTCGGGTCTGTCTGCGTGCTGCGGGGTACCCCACGAACGGTGCCAGCAGACTCATGTACATGATGCCGACGGTGCCCGTTGCTGCCACGATCGAAGTGCACAGCGCGCGTTGCGTGTCGCCGAACCACACCTGGCACAACGTCGGTGCACTGCACACTCGCGTGTTGAGAACAGCCTGTTCCCTCCAACATGTTGTTGGTAAGCTTGTTGGAATGTTGCAACAACCTGTGCCACTTTCGGCGGCAACATCATCGTGAACGGGTTGGTGAGCGCACAGACGGTATGCCCGCTGAGCACCAGCCAGTAGCGCGTGGCTTGACTCAGTCCGTCGATGCTGCTCGTGCTATCGTACTAGCAGTCCAACCGCCTACACATTCAAATAAAGTCGGCTCAGAAAAATACTCTGAGCTTCACCAAGCACTAATACAAAGCATTTCTCAACAAAATTATCTCAACAAGTTGTTGAACTATTGCTGATAATTCAACATATACCGTCGCCAGCTCAACTTTTCCGTATAGTTTGAAACTTGTTAAAAATTGTTGAGCAACGGTGACCCAACCATGACGGTGTTGCCGATGAGCAGAACAACGCGCAGGCCGTGTCGTCTGCAGACGTCCATCGCTGGCACGGTCGCCGGAGCGCGCCAGCCACTGAAAATCGGCGCTCAGTGTCGTTGGTGCCGTCGCCGCAGTACGCGTCGGTCGCATCCGCTTCTGGCGCAAACCTGCAGCATTGAAAATTGCGTGGCTGAATTTCACCAGTTCCAGAAACGTGGAGCGCCAAACTCCGGTGCGGTTTGGTTCAAGGAAGCATGCAAGCACGGTTGAGCGTCCCGTGGGTCAGCTCCGCCACGAGCAGCCTCGAAGACCTGCCTGGCGTTTAATCATTGCTGAAAGTCTTCATCATTACTCAATTGAAGCACAAAAAGCACCAACGTAACCAAAATACTGCATCTGCACCCGCTGCACGCACGCGATCGCCACGTCGCCACGACGCTGGTAGACGCGCAGCTGCTGGTGGCCAGCTTGGCCAGTCAGGTCAACTGGTGCCATTTTTATTCACAACAAAAGAGAATTTATTTTCTGGAGCTGGGCTGGCCGGAAGCACTGTTTTTGAATGGATTTCGTTGTTTGTCACATCAAGAAAATTTTAAAACCGTTTAGGAATAGCCGGTATTTTCTCTTTACATTCGTCCA
>JASANC010001495.1:77500-79805 GCA_030248135.1 Theristus sp. LFF4_11 | reverse complement strand
GAGTCCCCTAAGAAGTGCCGAGTCACTTGGCGATTTTGGTCACCACTATAAAACAAAACAGCTTCGCTTTTCTACCAGTCTATCTACTGATGCAACTACTACATGTATGATCTGCAATTAATGCAGCTGCTGATTGTAGCAATTACTCAGCGCCAGATTGGTTAATCATTAACCCAATTCTCAGCGCTGATTGGTTCGTCATAAGCAATTCTCAGCATTGATTGGTTGGTCATCACGTCATGTTGCATATATTATCCAGATGGACTGTACGTCTACGCACGTGGTCGCGAATCTCAAAATTGATGGTACTAAATAGCATATTTACAGTAGCGAATGCATTATCTATCCCCGTGATTCAAATGCCAACCTGCAGCCAATATTGTCAATTTAGGTGTTTTGGTTTGGTTCATTCTTGAATCTGCCAATATACCGTAATGCCCAGTAAACACCCCACCATTAATCCCCCCCCGCCCCCAATAAACCCCCACCTAAAAATCGCTGACGTATTAATCCCCCGTAGGGGGATTTTATTGGGGGTAATACGGTAGTAGTGAAAACGAACGAGGGTATACTCAGGATATCCAACGATGCGCTCTACAAGTTCCCGATTAAAACAATTTTAATTTTCCGCCGATCCCGGCGTCTCCAAACATTTGTCAAATGCACGTGCCGTCCGGGAGGAGCACGAACGCAATTTTGTTTGACCTTCGGCGCGCTGCTTCGACGACGAAAACCACAAAATAAGGGCTTGACTTACCACCACAATTCAAACTGGAACTCGCGAATTGTACAATCACGTGAAAGCACTTTTTGTGCAATGGAAGTGCCACCTTCCAGCCGTGCTTGGACAGAAAAGCATGCATCTACGTGGTCATCAACCAAATCGGCTGTGACAACGCATAATGCCCAGAGTTTTAGTGTATTTTGCGACTATCCTTAAGTCTTCGAACTGGTTGAAGCAAAAAAAAAACACTTTGTGCGGCAGCGGCGTGTTCCACCGTTTTCATTGTTATCCATTTATGGGAGTCACTTCTTTTCATACATGGTAAGAACTTTCGCAGAAAACACAGAGAGTTAAAAACAACACTAATGTTTGAACAGTCTTATGCCGCTAGCAAGCTGTGCCGCCAATAAGGTTGACGTTTCTTACAGTGTTTCGCCAAAACAAGTCAGCAATTTTAGTGGTTTCAGATGGCTTTTCCTAACAGTCGGTTACTTCATCTCGACAGTCGTGCGACACGACTCTGGATCTGCTCTCCATGTGGGCGCAAGCCGTCCTGATTGGGTGGCTTCCTGCGGAACGAAACAGAATGCAAACGTCACAGGGTAAATTCGCACTTATGCCATGTTCTAGTCACGAACTCTGAGGTTACAAGGCAACTCAGCTGATGGTTGGTGATCACGTGGTGGATCGTTTGAACTTGATTTTATATGAAAGGTTTGATCGATATTGCATTGTTTTGTTCATTTTATTTTCATCGACTAAGCCCATTACTTAAGCTTTAGTGACTCAACTGGTTCAAGGGGGCCATCAATGGCTCACCCTCGTGGCCTAGTGGTAAAAGTTCGACAGACTACAGTCTGTGCGCTCGGGGGATCGAGCCCCGCTCGAGGGGTGTATAGGTACGCAAGTGACCGAAAAAACTCTCGATGGGCGCCCCTACTAATGACGTTCTGCATGGCTTCTCTCGATAGCCCTCATTAAAAACATCGCCAAAAAACAATGCAACAACAAACAACAACAACAACAAAAATCACCGATGAGGCTACTGCCTGTTCTGCATATGATGTTGGCCGAAATGCAGAGAACCACCATACAAATTGGTTGATTTGGAGGGGAAAAAAGATTCTGTTGGTATATTATAATAATATTTGAACTAAATAAATCTTATAAATACAGTACAAGAGAAGTGCAGATACACAAAAAATGAAAGAAAAAAGTTACAAGTGAATGGTTTGAGGAGGGGTATGAGGGGCACCCAATTTTTATACTTATTTTTTGACTCACCGTTGTTCATTGAACAACGGCGGTTTTTGAGGGCGGTTGCGATTGTTTTGGTGTGATTGCGCATAACAATTGTCTGCGCTCCTTTGTTGGAGACGAGAAAGTGTGTTTTTGACGATTGTCTTACAATGATGTGCGCTATATAAATTTTGTATGATAACAACGACAACTGTATCATTCATAAGCGGTAGAGTTATCGGTCAATATCATTCGCTTGGCAGCGGAAAGGGATTTACAGCATGCACTTGACGGCAGAACGGTTGCGTTTCTGATAAGTAACAACAATTTTTGAGAATAGCT